>VYZU01042404.1:3862-62943 GCA_013401355.1 Ceyx cyanopectus
TGACCTTTCTCTTCATTTGACTCATAAAAAAGAAGTGCCAATGTTTAAGCTTCAAAAGACCAGGTAGGGAGTTTAGGTGAGAAGCTGATGGGCTGCTGCAGGAAGGGTAATTTTCCTAGGAATCAAATGGGAGAGTTCCAGGAGAGTGGGCTGAGGAGCATGAGGGAACTCAAAGGCTTCATAGATGGCCTAGACGTGAAGACTCCAAGAACAAAGAAGCTGAGGTTTGCAGAAGCCCCAGTGAAGGGAAAGGAACATATTTCTCCACTGGGAGAAAGCTGGCTGTGATCTACTATTACTAGCAGATGGAGCTCCAGCCTCAGCTGGCAATCCATCAAGCTTTTTTTAAAAAAAAAAAACCTAGTAAACTGTCTTGGCAATGAGCGGGGAAAACCAACTGCAGTGCTGAAGGAAGAAAAAACACACGCTCTGACAGCCAAGTGGTTCATGACTCCTGCCTGCAACAGAAAAGGAAAGGTGGCAGTGGTTGCTGGCTGACTTCTTTCATTAACAGAAACACCCATTTGTTGCTGTGACCTAATGCTTCTGGAGAGCTGCTGCCCAACCCAGAGCCGTGGCACGTTTGCCAGGGCTCAGCCAGCCATCTGACGCCTCCTCCACGCAGCTCCTCCGCTTGGAAGCACTGCTGCTGCTCTAGGAACAGGCCAGAGTGCCCATAAAACAGCAAGGCTCCTGAAGGGAGGAGAATTGGGGCCTCAGCTGGAGCTCTTATCAACCCCATCAGAGAGGGTAAAAGCCTGAGCAAGGCCAGACACATCCTGGAGATAACTGTGTGGTTGTACAGATGGTGCAGCTTAGAGGACTTGGGTTTCCTGAAGGGGGGAGGAGGAATTCAGAGCAGGGTCACGAGAGGGACGAGAAGGAAATGACTGAATCTCTTGCAGAGATGTGGAGAGGATTGTGCCTTCATGATGCAGGATGCACATGTTCACTCCGAGCTCTGGCCTCTGGTGGGAGACAGTCCTGCTAAAGGCTCCAGGGTAACAACAGAAGGAGGAAAGGGCATCTTTGGGAAAGCAGCAGGACACAGAGAATGCAAAGCTGGGTGTGTTTAATTTAATTTTAGCCTTGTCATAGCTAGGTATCTAATTTAAGCTTGTTGTGTAGGTCCATAGTGCAACCAGACCCTCCCACCTGCCTTACACTGCTATTCCAGGATAGGAAGTGTTGCCTCAGTCTGTCTCTCTGCACAGGCTGTGGAGGAAAGCTAGATAACAGAATGTCTAAAATAGTTAAAATAAGGGTTTAAGGGATCCAATAAATTATTCAGCAGCTTTGCAAACCAGAACAGAAGATACTCCTTTCACCCCTCACAAGTTTCTTTCTCCCTTGCTTCTTCATTTCCCTATAATTGTAAAGAAAAAATAACCTTAGCTATAAGTTCCATCTCAAATTCTCCTTAATAACAAATTAACTTAAGAGCTAGAGGCTAAACTTGCACTACCTCTCTAGGACTTTGTTTTAAGAAAGACATTAATGTAAAATACAAAGCGATAAAATTGTTAATGACAAGCATGAAGAACAACATAAATAGGAAGTGGCAATGTCAGAAAGACCAAAATAAATATAATGCAGTTGTTACAAGACAGTAACAAGAAAAAGAGTAACTAGAAAGGATTCTCTAATTATGTTAATAGTAAGATATTTTGCTTGATAAAAGGAGGAGGCTAATAGATTTTGTTAACGTTTCTGAAGAGTTTTATGGGGTTTTTTTTACATCAGTCTTCACCAACTGTGATTAGATAGGTAACACAATATCAGTGTCATATAATATATCAATATAAATGTAATATAAAGAATTATGAAGTCAGCTGGCATGGAAAAGAGCAAATCAGAGGCTAAGTTAAATGTTTTCAAATCATTTGTTATTCTGTTTAAATTCTCAGAAAATTTAGGGCAATGTCTAGGGCAGTACCAGAAAATCAAGTTATCACTGAGGATAGTTGGGTTCCAGAAAACACTAAAGACAAAATACAGAGTAACATATATATAAAAAAAAAAAAAAAAAAAACAAAAAGTCCTAAGCCTTCCCTTTACCAAGCTGAATCTTCCTCATATGTCAATGTTCCACTCCATCATCCTTATGGTCACTCCCTGGGTCTGTTCCAGCATCTACACACCCCTCCTGTACAGGTTCTGCTTCACACAGAAACACAGCCATGGATAAACATCCTTATTATGCACTAGAATATATAGAACAGACACATAGACATATGTGTCATATATAGATATCTATCTATACCCACCTTGACAGTAAAATGTTGGGAAGATGGCATTAAAATGGCTCTTTGCCTTTTCTCAGTGCAATGTGGAGGCAGAACTCCTTTGAGAAATTCTCTTTGCTGTAAGAATTGTGCAGACTTTTAGGGTCAGATACTCAAAATTCAGCCCTGCTTTGATGAGCATTTATGTGAAATGGTACCCAAAGGTGATTTGACATCTTTGAATGTCCCTAAAAAGACTGTTCCAATCATAATGAAATCTAGAAAACAAGCTGTAGTTAACATCCTTAGGAAAAGGGTTTGAGCCACATCAGGATGTAAAACCTGGGTTTCTATAGGAGCAAGCAGATGATCAGCTTGCAATAGATTTAGAGATGAGATTTAAGCAGAAATGGACAGAAAAAAGCTGTGGCTGGGTAGGCAGAGTGCAGAGCTGCAGAGCCAGATAGAGCAGATAGATTCTCATGAAATAGTCCTTCCGTGTTTGGTGTGCAGCTGCATGGCACCTGCCTGACATTTACAGCAGATAGCTTTTATTCATTTCATGGGATATTCATCAAAATGTGCTTGAGAGATGGAGAAAATTCCAAGTATGTGTCATCACTTTACTGGCTTGTGCAGCTGTTTCCTAAAGCACACAATGATGTTGTGTTGTTAAGGAAATACACTGTCACCCTGCTGAACAAATAAAGCATTTAGTTTTATTGAGTAACATCACAATAATGATGGGAGATAATAGACAAAAAATACTGTTTATTCAGGGAGAATGGACAAAAACTTTCCTGTCCCTGAAAGAATCACTTAATGTACAGAAAAATCAAAATTGTGTTATTTATTTAGCTAATATCTATTAATTCAAGCTACCTTTTGACTAGTAGTGGTGTAAAACACTTCCTGACATGAGCTTTGATCACAGCTAGGAATGAGCAAGCATCCTTAGCAGCAGAACTCCTCAGAAATAGCAGAGCTCAGACCACTGGAATTAGACAGGACTGTAGCTATCAGGTCTAACAGATAGCAAATCATTATGCTGGGAAATGCAGAAGCCTGAAATAGGGGGTTTGTTGTTGTTAGGAGTGAATTAATAAAGTTCTGATCACACTAAAGGCTCATGTCACCCTTTCCTGGGAATAAAGCTGTCCTGATTTTAATCTCTTTTTATAAGATGCAAAATATTTCTCAAAACCAGATGCTTTTAGAAACACTTATTTAAGGTATTTCTGATTAGGATCTAAGCCATAATTCCACAGGATGAGACTGTTAATTGAGGGCTCTTCTGCACAACTAATGTCACAACATTTCCTTCCTTTCTGCTTTGTTTCTTTGAGTTGCCCCTTTCAGAACTGGGGCCTGTTGGCTAGTTGAGGTTTAATTTATAATGACGCTGTGGATTTTTTTGTTTCAACCTGTGTTTTGGAGCTTTTATTTGAAATAACCAAACCTTCACCTGTAATAGTAGGGAACAGACACACGTTTTACGTGGCTGATATGTGAGATTGTGTGTTGTTTGGAATCAGAATGAGAACATGTTATAATTTCTTCTTCAAAATGAATTACAATTTCTAGCCAGTTTTGAACTGTGAGACTAGGAAAAGGTGAGAAGAATTTATTTCAGGTTGAAAGGTCTTTACCTTGCTTGATATTTTCTGAGCCAAAATGAGCCAGGATACAGAAAAATCCCAAAGCTCTCTGGAGTCAATAAAAGTCTTTCCAAGTCATTTCTTGCTCTGGATCTTGATAGGAATTGTGAATTTCTCAGGGTGACATCTGTCTGTCCATCACTGATGGATGTGGTGAGGCAGAGCTGGAGAGGATCAGACAGAGATGCCATGGCTGTAAAATGACAAATTCCTGGCTATGTGCAGCATTTCTGCACTTTTTTCATGCCATTCTTACCATGTCATCATTCATCTGTTTGCTATGGCTCTGTTTCCTACTTACATTTATTTATCTTTTTTTTTCCTTTCACAAGATAAAGTAGTAACATATCCAATCAGATGGGAAACATTCTGCAATGTGAGCAGTCAGACTTCATACTGTTTTACTCTGTAGTCTTTTGTTCCTTTGAAACTATTGAGACTGCTTTTTTTCATTCCATACAATAAAATACAGGTAAGAAGTGTGGAACTGAATATAGTGTTTCATTTGTGACAACCTGAAGAATTAGACTTTCCCTCCTTTCCCATGGGAGGTGAAATTATGAGTCACATCTTTCCCTGCCCCTCTGCCATATGTAAATTCTACTGCTATGTTATATTACAAATATGCAGGGGGAAAAAAAGAAATGAAAGTGCAGCTGTCTCCTTGATTTTCACCTCATAGGAAAACACATTAATAGGAATTTGTTCCATCTCTCTTGGGGAGAGTTTAGGCCCAGCTGGGGTCACCAAACACGTGCATTATTGTTTGAGATCAAGCTGAGTGAGGTTTGCCTCAGCACCACTACCAAGCTTGGCTGCTGCTCCTCAGTGCAAACATTGTTCTGCATGGTAATTGTCCAGTTTATAGGCAGGACTAAGGAATAATGCAGCACACACCTGGAAAACACTCACTGGCCAGGGTCCCTGGGAATGGTATCTTCACTTTGATCCAAGTGGGAGCAGGAACTATTTGGTTTTGTGCAGTGTGTTCGTTTAGAAGTGGTCTCAAGATTCCAGAAAAGCCATGGGATAGAAAGCTTTGAAAAATTATTATAGTAATTATTGAGTGTGTATACATCAGAGCTTACTTTCTAGACAACTAAAGTAATCTTAAACTCATAGAATCATCAAAGTTGGAAAAGACCTTTGAGTCCAACCATTTCCACCACTAAGCCATATCCCCAAGCACAGTCTTCTATTGCAGGTTGGACACAAGCTTTTTAAACAAGGCTTTCTGTTGCCAGCATTTTTACCTCAATGCTCTTCTTGGTGTCCTTTTGGACTCCCCCTCTTCACTCACAAGCTTTTCACAGAATCACAAAATCACAATTTTGTTGGAATTTCCAAGATGAATATTTTACTCTCCTGCTTTTTCCAGCACTTGTGTAAAGCTGAGCCCACTGCACAGGGTGGTCAGTCATTTCATTCTGCCATTTAAGCAGTAACTTACCTCTTTTGTTCACAAACAGACATTTAATAATTCTATTACTACTTACACTACTGTAATCACACGAAGCAGCCCCTGGGACAGAGTCAGACTATTTTTTCCATATGCTATCTTGAGTATTTGCTGCTGGGGGGTGAGGTTTGGGTAGCTCCCTGTATTAGAACTGACTGCAGAGCCTGCAATGCAACACATCAAAACATGGCAAGGATAAATGAGGATAAAAATTGCTGCAAAGGGTGATGACACTGGGAATGAAACTTCTATCTGTCAGCACCTAGGAGGAGATGAGAGAGAAAGGTGCTTTCTCATTGCCTCTCCCTTCTCTTGCTCTGGATCTCTCTGCTTGCTGCTTCCTATTGTGACACAGAACCTGAAAATGAAAAATTAATCCGACTGAAACACTAGAAACAAACTTAACAGGCTGGAATTGGCCTGAAGTTTCCCAGGAATTCCTGGAAGTTTGGCAGGGAGATGGCAGCCAGGACAGAATAATTTCTTTAAAAGTTAAATTAGTGTTGGCAGGCTCCTGAAACATATCTAAGCCATAAAAACAAACACCCCCTCCCAGAAAAAACCCAACCAACCAGATACACCAAAAAAACCCAATATAAACAACCTCAAAAGCCATCAAACAGAAAAAAAAATTGGAAAGCAATGTTTTGCACTTTTCATTTTACATTTACCAACTCTGTGTGCATATCAGTTTGCTGCAGGTTCAAACACTTTGGCATTTTTTTTTTTTCCCTTTCAGAAAAGGATGGAGTGCTCTCAGACAACAGGCACAAGAAGCAGCTACTATGCAGAGACTAGAATAACCCCAGCAACATCACTGTGCTTATTCTGAGCTGTATCATTCCAATGAACTCTGTGAAGGGTTTGAAATGCAGACCTGAGAAGGAAATGTTGTGAATTCATCTTTCTCCCTCGTTGCCTGCAATGCTGTTCAGAGACTGCACCCTGCTGGAGCCCAGCAGCAGCGCTGCCACAAGGGTTTCTACACCCTTGCTGGGGGCTTTTTTTCATGCATCAAGAGAAGTTTTTCCCTATTCCAGTTCAGGGTATTCCTCACCCCATCTATGCCCAGCACAGCAGGGAGATGAGGCTTTCATCAAAGTGAGTATGCTGATGAAAATAAGAAATGCTGCATCATGCTCAGCTGCCAAGGCAACTTAAAAAATGAAATTTTGCACAATCTGCTGGATTTCTGCTGGGGTTAAGCCCACGAAATCCCAGTGCCATTCTCAACATATAAGACAAACCTCATACTTGACCTAGATCTTGATCTAGATGCACTGCTAACAGGCAAGTACCCACTGAATTGTCCATGAGAAACAGCCCAGATGATCTCCAATAGAAGAAAGATTCTGGGGTGGGATTCCCTCCTAGCAGAACTCAGTACTACGGCTCTGAGTCACCCCTGGCAACAGATTGCTCCTGCACACTATTTACTAGAACACACATGGGCTTTTTTAAAGTTTGCCATTTAAGAATTCATCTTAAATGCTCTAATTTAGGCATTTGAGACTCTGCAATGGGAGTAACAAAGTTTCTGCTGAAATTACAGCAGAATTAGTCTGATTACAGACTTCTCCAGAAGCCCAGTCCCACATAGGAAGGCACAGGTAAGAAAATCCTCCAGCAGCAAGGTGAGCTGGACCTGGTGGAGACTGAAGAAATGCCCTGGAGCTAAATGTTACCAAACCACAGGAATATAGCAAATTACTGAGCAATAATACTCCTCTCTAAAAGGACACTGCAAAGCAAAACACATACTAATTGGAAGCCACAGACTGAGGGAGCAGAGGGAGAAAGCAGCAAGATAGTCTTAATACCTGCTCCTAGAATGGGTCAAACCCCCAGGCAGCACTTATATTTTCTGCCCAATTAATAGAACAAAATATCTAAACTGATCTTTATCTTCAGGAGAAAAATCATTATGCTTTGTAAAAATGAAAGGAGTCACTATCAGCTATGATCTTAATTTATCAGCTCTGATCTATATGATCTTAATTTTTCTTAGATATAAAGCACCAACCTGCATATAGTTGTGCACACAGTTTTACTGAAGGCATTTTACACCTGCTTTTTACTCGGGGATAGACAAATTGTAACCTAACAAGTGAGAAAACAACTCTGGGGACTGAAGTAAACTGCAGTTTGGGTGAAATGAGGAGTGCCTGTTGATAGTTAAGAACCTGAGAGCCAATTCCCAGTCAAAGAGAGTTAAGAGAGAGTTAAAAGAGAGTCCAAGAGAGCTAAGGAAGTTGTGCTGGTCAGGAGATGGGCTTTGCCTTGAGGAGCTTTACCTTCACAACAGCAAAGAGAGGGGAATTCTACTCACAGCAACCTCCACCAAACCTTACCTGGTTGTGCAAGAACATGCATGTCAGTGAGGCTTGCAGCAGTACCTTCATGCAGCCAGAACATCTAACAGCAGACTGCAGCAGGACCAAAGACCCAGCTGGGGGTCAGACTGACTCCAGACGTTCCCACAGTGCTGGATGAGCTGGGAGGACGTGAGTCAGAAGCCCAGAGACTGGATGCTCAGAAGGAGGGCTCCAGGCTGGGCTTGCTCTGAAGGACTGAGGCAGATAAGCACAGGGAGTGCTACGTAACAAAAGCACTTTAATCAACACATAGCACTGCAAACTCTCTAGGAAGAATCACAGGAGACACATTCAATTAAAATATCTATTGAAATTACAAATTAAACTCTTCGATATGATTCCAAGTACAAAACACAACATGAAAAGGCATTCAACAGCTCCTTTATACATCACAGTGTTAGTGGCACAAAATGTACTTCCATTTCAAATACAGCAACAGGACTATTTTTACACCAGTCAAATACATTATTTATACACAGGCATGACTCCTTACCCCTATGCAAGGTTCAAATGCACCCATGAGCAGGTGAGGGAAGGTTCAGTTATGTACCACATAGCTGTACCTAATATTCCTGGAATTCTAACATGAGAGACACAAATCAAAGCAATCATGAAGAGCACAGGGCCCTAAATACAACCAGCATGCCTCACTTAGAAGTGCATTAGCAATTAAGCACCAATGCAGGGTTTATTTATTTTTTTTTTATGTATTTAATACCACTGTCATCAACTGTAGTTCTACCTCTTTTCCTCAGGATATTATATTAGGTACAAGAAATGTACAAACTTTGGTCTGAAAAAAAAAAAAGCAAATCTTCACAAAGCTTTATACAAGCTGCACCTCACTGGGATGAAAATGGCCTGTGGAAATATATTTATTCCAATGCAGTAAAAGGTCTACAGGTGAAATGCACAAAACTATAGTTTATTTTCTTGCCCATAACAATATCAAATAAAAAGCACTTAATCTTTTTTTTTTTTTCTTGAAGAACCTCAAACCAATTAATTTTCCCTCACAGCTATCCTGTGAGATAGGTAAACATGAGTCCATCTAGTTAAAAGATGGTGGAATTGAGATCAAAGGAGCTAATGAGTTGTCCCATGTCCCACAGCAGCAGGCTGGGAAATCTGGGCTCCATTCCTGCCCACTAACCAGGACAACTCCACCCCAACAGAGCATTCCAATGATGTCCTGTTACAAACTGCATGGAAACCAGTAGTTAAGCATGCTAACCCCCAGATAACTGCATCTGAAAACTAATAATAATAATAATAAGGAAATAAAAGCAACCCCAACAACAAACAAACCAACTAACCACAGAACCAGAAGTCATGCAGTGAATCTGACTTTTCTGGTGAAAAGTCTAAAAAGACTAAAAGGAATAGAATTTCATCTGAAAAGCACTAGAGACAAACATTCATTTGTCCATGGCAGGGGGTTTAAAGGTGAAGAGTTTAGAATTCTGCATTTCTAATGCAATTTCAGGGTGTTAATGCCACACTATTAACATAACCTGTAACAAAGCCGAGATGACCTGAACTCTATCACTACCAGAAGTCACTGCTTCAGAAACTAGTCAGCATTAAAAAATATAAATAATAATAATAACTTAAAATAACCCNGTTAAAGGTCTTCAGGTGAAATTCACAAAAATATAATTTATTTTCTTGCCCATAACAATATCAAATAAAAAGCACTTAATCTTTTTTTTTTTTTCTGATCTATGAATATTTTATCCCACTGGCTCCACAAACAAGAGAGTTTTTCACTAACTTTGATTGTGTTTCCTGCACGTCAGGAGATCAGCTGGAAGCTGGGAGTGGATCCAGTCAGCTCTTCTTTGGGATTGTGTCTAATTCAGAAAAATAGAGTATTTGAGGAAGGATTATGTCACTTTGTATGTGAGGAGAAAAAATCCCAAATTCTTGGCATGCTAACATCAGTAGTAGGAGGATTCAGGGTGAGTGCCAATGTGAATAAAATGGAAATATTCATATAAAACTACAGTAAGCATTTATTTTTATATATATCTATATATATATATATCTTGAAGAACCTCAAACCAATTAATTTTCCCTCACAGCTATCCTGTGAGATAGGTAAACATGAGTCCATCTAGTTAAAAGATGGTGGAATTGAGATCAAAGGAGCTAATGAGTTGTCCCATGTCCCACAGCAGCAGGCTGGGAAATCTGGGCTCCATTCCTGCCCACTAACCAGGACAACTCCACCCCAACAGAGCATTCCAATGATGTCCTGTTACAAACTGCATGGAAACCAGTAGTTAAGCATGCTAACCCCCAGATAACTGCATCTGAAAACTAATAATAATAATAATAAGGAAATAAAAGCAACCCCAACAACAAACAAACCAACTAACCACAGAACCAGAAGTCATGCAGTGAATCTGACTTTTCTGGTGAAAAGTCTAAAAAGACTAAAAGGAATAGAATTTCATCTGAAAAGCACTAGAGACAAACATTCATTTGTCCATGGCAGGGGGTTTAAAGGTGAAGAGTTTAGAATTCTGCATTTCTAATGCAATTTCAGGGTGTTAATGCCACACTATTAACATAACCTGTAACAAAGCCGAGATGACCTGAACTCTATCACTACCAGAAGTCACTGCTTCAGAAACTAGTCAGCATTAAAAAATATAAATAATAATAATAACTTAAAATAACCCCAAACAACAAAACAAAACCCCCTGAAAAATCCCAGAGAATACAGATGGAATGCCATTCAGCAAACCTGAAATGAGAGGTGTTTGGGGAATAGATGCAGGCATGCAGTCTGCCCCAACAGCCTGGATGTGAGACAAGAGCTGGGTCAAAACTCTGCAGCAGCAATTCAAGTATGTTGAGATCAGACAGAGATACTGACAGAAAGACAGTTTTCCTATCACAATGTCACCTGGCAGCATCAATCAGAAGCTATCTTTGAAAAATGTGTCTGTTTGTAAAGAAAAAAACTTATTTTTTGCTTCCTTTAAATCTGGAAATGCATTCATTCTGACACTGATTAGCAACTGGCCACACAGTACTGTGAAATCCCTTACTGCACCCTAAATTAACATCCAGGAATTCCTGAGGTCCTCTTGGACTTGCTTCCAGTGAAACAGAATGGTATGGCCAAGGAGAAAAGCTGCAGGATACAATTAAAATTAGAACGGGGAGAAGAAGAAATTCAAGAGTAGTTTTATAAACAGACAGTGGCCCTTTCAAAACTGTACCCTACAGTCTTTTTATTTAACAGATATACAGTATAAAACAGAAGGGAATTAAGGAAGAAATAATTTCCTTATGTTTAAGCTATTTTTTTTTTTTCTAATTGCATTTCAGGAGCTTTAATACATTTTTTGTACAAAGCTACTCTGGCTTCAACATATTCATCTATCTCAGCATATTGATAAAGAGCAGAAATGAATGTTGAAAAAAAAAAAGCAGTTAAAATTCAGTCCACAAGCCATTCAAAGAATGCTTTCCTGGAGCACTACACACAGACCCATTCTTTCAGGTACTTCATCTTTCATAGCAAGAAGTTACTAGGAAAATTCTTGTAGGCTTTAAAAATCAGAGCAAAATGGTTTTCAACAAAATACTTGTGAAGAGCAACTGCAATGATTAGTATTATGTTGACCATCACTCTTCACTAGAAATACAGCACTGGGAATTCCACAAAACTATCAAATCCAGTTATTTTTTTTTTAAATAAAAACTTTTCATCACAGTATTGTTATTAACAGCATACACCATACATCATATGATAGTAACTCTGAAAATGGGCTGAGTAGCTTAAATGTGGTCCATCTTCCACAAATATCCCAGGTTTTTTTATTATTAACTCCACGGATAACCCTGATATATTTTTTGTACTTAAAAGATTCATTGATAACCCAACTGTCTGCTAAATAGTAAAGTTAGTCCTGGAATAATTGCCATAAAGTCAGAAGCAAGCTATCCTGAACTTCCAAAATATTTCAATAGCACAGCTATTTACAATTTGATTTAAATAGGATTTATATAATTTATATATAAAAAAAGATTAAGATACCTGGATTAGAAGTTACATAGCCCTGTAAGTGTAGCAGAACCTTAAACAATGGCCAAAAAAAATACCAATTCAGAAGAACACTAGCAGTGGTAATCAAAACCATCAATGCCTAGTTAAAAGAACCTCGGTTAGACAAGGTTTGTGTCACCACTCAACCTTTACAGCTTCATCAATTGATCTGTAAAATTTACCTTTCCAACAAACAAATTCCTTGTAAGACTTTAAAAAAAAATTCCTGGAAGGCAACAGGACTTTGTCCCTCTAACCCTCCCCCAAAAGAAAGGCATAGGATGGACTGTATGCACCTTAGTCATTTGTTGTTATGCTTGGAATAATAAGTATGAAAAAGGACATAGTGATGGCTTAACAAACATGGAAAAGTCACACTGAGTAGGCTGATTTACATGACAGGCAACTTAAATATATACAGGAATAAGACACCAAATGTGGCAGTGAGCAGATATGCAGAAGTCTAGGTGTGGATGCATTTTCAGCTTGCTTTGCTGATGTCAGTCAGTACAGTTCCCAGCCCACCACAGCAGGGCTGCAGCACACCTTTGCATTATATTATTTTTAGCCATGTCACCTCTTCATTTCAGGCATCTACCCAGCTCCATGGTCTCTGTTCAGCACCAAACTTGCCTTCCATTGCCCTCCTTGTCTACTCACAATTATCTATGCAACAGTAGTGAACAGTTCCTGGGACCAAGACTGTGTGTCAAATGAAAAGCAGATGGGGCAAGTAAGGCTACAGCAATGGAAGTGCAAGAGGGAAACATCCACAGCAACAATAAAACCAAAACAACTGTTGTGATGAGTCCAATCTTCTCCCAGTTTAGGTAGGTAGAGGGTCATCATCTCCTTTATTACATTTGCACTTGCAGCACAGAACAAATGGTGTAGCAAGTAGAAGGAAAGGGGAGGCCACCAAAAGTAGAAGACCAAATCCTGCAAAAATTCCTACCACCTGCAAAAGAATGAAGTAGCCGATTAAATACCTTTTTTTTTCTTCAGAAAAACCTAAATATTAAATATCAAGATGACAAGATAGCAAGACTCCCACCTACAGGTGTCCCCTTTTTGCTGGAAAAACCTCCAGAAAGTAGCAGCCAAGGTTTTGGTGTTGATGGAGAATCTGGGAAGACTCCTACAAACTTCCTACTACAGGAATACAAGCTTGGGAATTTCAGCCACAGGTTACAAACACTGGATTCCAGGAGGACTTTGTATATGGAATGGCTTTTTGCAGTTTGACCTGAGCTTATCTGCTGCTTCAGGGGACATAGTCTAACTCAGGTTAAAAGGTTGGGGTTTTTTTTAATTGCCATTTATTAATCACCCTCTTTTCAGCCAGGGCAGGGAAACACAGACCTACCCATCCTGTCCAAGTGCCAAACTCTCTTAGTTTCTGCACAGTTTCCATTTGGAAAATTATTATTTAAAGAAAACTTTCAAGTTGAGGTTCATTGCCTGAGGAAGCTTCCCATTTGCCCCGGGCAACTGCAAGGTAACACTGCAATAACACACCCACCAACTGAGAACACAACTGAGATGTGTCCACGTGAGAGTGCCTGGGAGTCCTCTGGAGCAGCAAAGGCAGAGTGGAGTGCTGATCTGCTACCAAGCCCTCCCAGCGGCAGGCAACCGGAGTGCAGGACTCAGAAGAACCCTTCCAGGCAGCGCTAGAGATGCTTTTCTCGATCAGCTAGCAGAGATTTCGGTAGGCATGGTTAGCGGGGATGATTGCTAGCAGTGGTGCCGGGCAGGGCTGGTTCCTGTTGTGCTCTCTGTGCTCTTGGCGAGCGCCGGGCTGGGTGCGGGAGGTGGCGCTGCGGGACAGCCGGGCTGCCCGGGGGCTGCCTCCATGCGGAGCCCTTCACACTCTGCAGGGATAACGAGCTCACGTTCCTTTTCCCCTCTCCTCTTTCTTCCTTCTCTCCTTCCTTTTCTCCTTCTCCCCTTTCCTTTTCTCCTTCTCCCCTTTCCTTTTCTCCTTCTCCCCTTTCCTTTTCTCCTTCTCCCCTTTCCTTTTCTCCTTCCCCCCTTTCCTTTTCTCCTTCCTTTTCTCCTTCTCTCCTTTTCTCCCTCTCTCCTTTTCTCTTCTCCTTCCTTTTCTCCTTCTCTCCTTTTCTCTTCTCCTTCCTTTTCTCCTTCTCTCCTTTTCTCCTCTCCTTCCTTTTCTCCTTCTCTCCTTTTCTCCTCTCCTCCCCTCTCCTTTTCCCTCCTGCCAAAAACAATGTCTTTTTCAGCTTCAGATCTCTGCACGTTTCCTTGCTCACTGAAGCTTTGCTGAGGTGCTGACAATCTGATGCAACTTCCATTTACTAATCTCTGCCTTTCTCTACTTACAGACACCAGTGAAAGCTGAACTGTGGCCTCTGTGCAGTGTGAGCTGGAACTCAACTGCCCTTTGGAGACAGCTGCCCTTGCCTGCTACTCTGAAGCTGAGGCACTGGTCAGACCAAGCCAGACTGGAAGTCAGCAATTCAGGGGCCCAGATACTGGTGATTTTGAAGAGCTAACTAGTAACACCTTAATTTCATCCTCAATATGCCATGCAAACATTAACCTTCATTTTGTTTCTTGTGGGGTTTGTATTTGCTGGGTTGTTTATTTGTTTGAGGTTTTCTTGTTTAGCTTCTTTTTTTGTGGGTTTCTTTTATAAACACAACTGTCTGCTGAGTACTACTTACTCATTTTCTACTTGGTTTTGTTGTTTCTGAAGAGTAAGCTGCCCTACTCACCATCAATCCATTTCCTCTAGCCAAAACAAACACATTTTTTTTCCAAACCACAAACCAAAGGTTACCTCAGTTTGCCTTGGATAAATACTCAAAGGAACTTAGCATAAGGAAACAATTGCAATGTTGATTTGGCTTCAGTGGGTTTAACAGAAATGTATCCTGATTTGTAAAGAATTATCACTTCTTTCTCAACAGCAAGCAGAACATCAAACATACTGTCATATAACAAATCTATTTACACTAATTTATGTGGCTAAGAACAAATTACTCCAATATCAAATTAATCCCCTCCTATTACAGGTATATCAAGAAAGATTATGTACCCACATCCTTCCTGAAGGTATCACTGGCTAAGCCAAGCAAGACCCATTCCACAGCTCAGGCACCCATGAGTGTGTGGAGGAAGAGGGGTGAAAACCTTCTTTCCTTTCATTTTAGCTCTTTATCCAGACTTGAGGCTTATTCTCTGGACTTGGGAGTTTAAAATCAAATGGAAAGAACTCTGTATTTCCAGCAAAGCACTTCATTCCAAGATAAGGCAGGTTTTTACTGGCACAGTTAATTGAGGAAGAGATGATTCAGATACCCAGATGTCCCTGCATCTCTGGAGTGATAAAAAGGCAGTAGATTGGACTCAGTCACACATCAGCATTTATATTGTATGCAAGTAGTGCAGAGAGCTCTTGCAGTGCCAGCATTCATCCATCCTGGCTCCATTACCACTCAATCTAGACTACAAGAGGTATCCACACACTCTTCATCATTGTGAAACTGAATTGATTTCTTCTGAAATTACTCATGAGGTTTCCTTCTATCCAACCTACTTGAATGAGTCAACTGGAGTCCATAGCAAGATACTGAGCACACTCAGGCTAATTCCTTTTACCATTTAGCACAGAATATTAGCCTAAGGTGTTCACATGAGTAAGGCAAATAAATGCACTGTGACAGTATCGGAGCTGCTCAGAGCTTTTACAGATGTGAATTTTACCTGTGTTCTGTGCCAGATGACAGATGCCCTGGAGTGCCCCAGTTTGTTTCGACAAGGTCCTTTGTCATAATGGATAAGGAGAAAATCATCCTACAAAATATTACAATAAAAGGCAGGCAATAAACAGAAGTACAAGCTTTTCTTCAAGTTATAAAATATTATTTCCTCAGAACTTATACCCAGGAATCATAAAGGAAAGTAAAAGTTAAGTGAAGTAGATAGAGCCATGTCCAACCTCTCCAAAGTGCTTTGCTTACAGTTAATTGTCTTCATAAGCAGGTTTGTTTAGTAAGAATTACATCTGTAGAATGAATTTGTCTCCAAAAGACTCCTGAACTCATATTTAGTGCTATCATTTTTACCAAGAGGATCCTAGAAGATAAGGTGACTATTGCATAGACACCTAATGCACACATAAAAGACACTTTATGCACACAAAGAGCACAGGAAAATGGATAGTTGCATGGCAGACTTCCCAAAGTTGGTCCCTTTTACCCTGTGAGGAATAAAAAGGACAATACAGATTTTTTTAAGAAATGGGGTGTCTAAGTTTCCTGACAACCTTTCACAAACCAGCCAAGACAGCAGGCTGAGTACCAAGGGAACACTGCTTTTTAACTGAGCACGTGAGAATTAAGGATTCCTAGGAAAGCATTCAGACAGGACAAGCACAGGATCTGAATAGTCAGAATAGCTTTCAGGAACCTGAAACATTTCCTTTGCTATTGTTAAAAATGCTAGAAAAGAAAAACACAGCATGGAAACAGCTGTTGTATATTGTATATACTCTGATCCTTGGGCATGATAACAGGCTGATTTGGAAAAACAACCCATAAATACATGACAGCAGCACCTTATAGACTGACAAATTCCTGCTCGTAGGAGAACATTGTGTTCTTTTTTGTATGTCAGATCTATTGCTTGTCCCATAGAACACAATGAACAGTAAACAAATCTGACTGCTAGTCTTCTGCATGGAGAGGCATCAAAAGTAGAGTTTGCCTGTTACACTTCAGACTAAGAACATTGCTGCAATTATCTTTACTCCTTCAAGAAGAGAGCTTTGAAAAGGCAGTGGTAAATTAAGTATTATTAAAACCAAACAAATAAAAACCCAAAGCAAAGCAGCAATGTCCTTACCTCGTATTACTTGCCATGTCAAGTTTGCAAACAATATTCTAATCAAATTTTACTTTTTAATCATTACTTTTCTGACTCACATAAGCAAAATGCTAAAATTATCCAGAGAAGTTAAACAGAGCACACAAATCCTATTAAATTACCAGTATCAGTCTGGGGTGTTGTGGTCTAGCAGGTTGGGCAGAAGCTAGTCATCTACTATTTAATTGATGAATGAGATAGCTGGATGGCAAAGCTTCTGAGAAGCAGATGGCATGGCATGTACTCACATCAAGAGATTCCAGACAGTACCAGCAAAAGGCATGTTTGCAGTTCTTGCACATCATCTGGGCACAGCCTTCATCCCGTTCAATGTAAACTTTACACTTTGGACAGCGTTTGATTGGAGCATCATCTTCCTCCATCTTAAAACCTGAACTGTGGGAGAAAGGGAGCAGCTACTAAGGTCTGTGGCCATGCTGGCTTAGAGAAGAACAGCCAAGATCTGGGCTAAAAAGAGAAGCATAATTTTTTTCATTTAAAGACTNCCCATAAATACATGACAGCAGCACCTTATAGACTGACAAATTCCTGCTCGTAGGAGAACATTGTGTTCTTTTTTGTATGTCAGATCTATTGCTTGTCCCATAGAACACAATGAACAGTAAACAAATCTGACTGCTAGTCTTCTGCATGGAGAGGCATCAAAAGTAGAGTTTGCCTGTTACACTTCAGACTAAGAACATTGCTGCAATTATCTTTACTCCTTCAAGAAGAGAGCTTTGAAAAGGCAGTGGTAAATTAAGTATTATTAAAACCAAACAAATAAAAACCCAAAGCAAAGCAGCAATGTCCTTACCTCGTATTACTTGCCATGTCAAGTTTGCAAACAATATTCTAATCAAATTTTACTTTTTAATCATTACTTTTCTGACTCACATAAGCAAAATGCTAAAATTATCCAGAGAAGTTAAACAGAGCACACAAATCCTATTAAATTACCAGTATCAGTCTGGGGTGTTGTGGTCTAGCAGGTTGGGCAGAAGCTAGTCATCTACTATTTAATTGATGAATGAGATAGCTGGATGGCAAAGCTTCTGAGAAGCAGATGGCATGGCATGTACTCACATCAAGAGATTCCAGACAGTACCAGCAAAAGGCATGTTTGCAGTTCTTGCACATCATCTGGGCACAGCCTTCATCCCGTTCAATGTAAACTTTACACTTTGGACAGCGTTTGATTGGAGCATCATCTTCCTCCATCTTAAAACCTGAACTGTGGGAGAAAGGGAGCAGCTACTAAGGTCTGTGGCCATGCTGGCTTAGAGAAGAACAGCCAAGATCTGGGCTAAAAAGAGAAGCATAATTTTTTTCATTTAAAGACTAAAACAGAGACATGACTAGAGATCCAGGCAATTGGAGTTGGCTGTGCTCTATTTTTCAAATATATCTCTAGAAAAAAGTTTCATGAGTCCAGTGCCTATGTGGTAAAGAAAATATCCTCTCTCTTACATGTTTTACCAACTGCTTTTTTGTCTGGTGATACTAATAGATACAATACAGATTTCTCCTGAATATGTTTGAGGTTGGCCAAGGCTCTGAGCAGCCTGGTGTAGTTGAGGGTGTCCCTGCTCCCTGCAGGGGGCTGCACTAGATGGAGCTCCCTTCCAGCCATAAACATTCTATGGTAGAGGCTCAGGCAGCTCCTTTGTGCTTTGCTGAGAATGGCAGCAAGGAGTGAGTCTGCCAGAAGCTAACCAGTTTTAGAAACCAGCAGTAAAAGTGTAAGAATGACTAAGGGAAAGAAACAGCTTTAAGACAAAATACCAAGAAAATGTCTCCTTACTCTTAGCCCTCCAGTTTGTTTAAAGATTGAATGCTTTCTTCCTAAATACTTGATCTTTTGCAATACCTTACCTTGTTTCTCCTGGAAGAAAAGAGATTGGCATGTTCTCCTGACAGCCTTGACCTGGATGCCAATTAGATTTGCAAGCAGAGCAGAACTGGATGGCACAGGCTTTACACTGCACCAGCTGGGGATCCTGGGGGCTTGGCTCCTGGAGCTGGCACACTGCCTGGCAAGTAGAGGATGGGCACCAAGTCCGACACGGATCCAAAAGCACTTCTGCAGAGGGACATAAAAGAACTAAATTCAAAGGTGGTTACAAGAATGGCCTTCCAAAACTTTACATTCCAGCTGAGGTTGACTGGCAGGACATTAGAAGGCATTTGCAAAATAAGCCTTTTCATTTATGCTGCCACTCAAGACATAAATCTTGCCTGCTCTGCAAACAGGCACTGAACTGGAGTTTCCTGAGTCTGAATCAATTACCCACTTTCATTCAGTGAACTGAACTTGTTCTCAGAATGAGATGTTGTATTTTTCTTCAGTTGTACTTGGAATTAAATAGAGTGCATGCTATGCAGCAGTTGGTTTGACAGTGTCTTGCTCAGTAGGACTATTTTGAGTTGGCCTCTGCCCTAATTAACCACATGATTAACAATAAGAATGTTATACCATTTCATCTTTTTATTGGGGGATGCTTGTCATAGCTCACTGAAGTCAAGAAAAACTGCCAAGGACTTCAGTGGTATCTAGGCTGGGTCCTGCCCTCAGCAAAGCTTTAAGTTGTTTCAAAGTTTCATAGAGAAATTTAATAAAGAACAATTTTCTTTTCTTAGTTTATTCCCAAAATGTTCCAATTCTGGCAATCACTCCAGCAAGAACAGAAAAATGGTTGTTGGTCGGTTGTGGGGCTTCTTTTTGTGACGACCAATTAACACACCATGTCACTGCACAAGAGAGAAACTGTGAATTATGGGATGCCTCTGGAGTGATGCCATTCCCCCAGCCTTGCAAAGGGTGGTGTTAATGTGTTACCTCTTTCAAACTGGAGCTTCTTATACCTTTGCATGATTTCTGTTGCAACCATGCACTCAATCTGTTGAGGGAAGACAGACAGATTTCCAGTTAGCCACAGCAGCAATCTAAGACATGTTCAACAAACGGAGACAAAACATTTGACCTTTAGAGAATTATTAAAAACATATGTTGGCAACAATGGCAACTGCAATATACAGAGACATATTTAACTTGGAAATAAAAGAAAAAAGCTTATTTGCACTAAAAGCATACCTCATTTTCTTGAAGATGACCTCTCTTTGGACAGGCAGCATCAGGACAGCTGATTGCTGTTTCTAGACCTTCTTTGATCAAAAGTTCCACATACTGTTTTAGGCACTGTAAGAGAGTACCAGACTGAGTTAACTAGTCCACCCAGGAGAAACCACTCTGTTTGAACAGAAAACTGAGCAAACTCAAACATCTTTAAAAAAACCAGATAGTGCTGTATCCCTTTTACAGCCATGGCCCATGATCGTGGCTTTTACCAGGGTTAGACCTTTACAGAGAAAGGAGCAAATTTATTTCCCCATCAAATAACTTTTTCTCCATTTAAAATCTGCAGCAAACTGAAAAATTAACAATAATGGGGAAGAGGACAAATCAAAAAGGGAGCTAGGAGGAGAAAAAAAACAACAGGAAAACACCATCAAGATAAAATTAGATTAACCACACTTCAAAAATCTGTGACTAGAAACCACAACACAGCTTAATAAGCAGCAACTACCCATAGACAGACATGATGAGAAAGCAAAAGGGAGTGGTGCATCTTGCCTTCTGTCTCTAGAAAATCTATATTTTCCATAGGCAGGAAAACTGTGAGAATTAGGACTCCCAGAAGAGCTACAGTTTCCATGGGGACCGAATAATAAATATGGGAATGCTGACACTTTTCTCTCCTAGCAACCACAGCATTTTACCCAAGTCACAGCTGAATACATAACACACAACAGCAGTTCAGAGATGCCTCTCAACAAAACCCACCAGAGGAAGCACCAGCAGCACCCACAGCAGGCTGAGCTCTGCAAGAACCAGATCCTAGAGGTTGTGTGCCTTGGCAAGCTGGGATTTCAGCTGCAGTGAGGCATTAGTGCTCCTGGAATAACACTGTTAACTCTTCCCTCTCCATCTGCAGACACCAAGTGTGGATTCAAATGGAAGCACATACATTTTTCAAGCCAGCACTTAGAGAAAGTACTTTTCAAGCTGAATAAGCTTTGCCATCATTAATGATTAATGTGGGCAATTCTCCTCCTCAGCCTGTTTGGGATCACTGCCAATTCCTTTCCCTTTCCTCACATCTCCCAAGGAACAGCACAGTTCACAGTTCACCCCTGCCACGAGCAGTGGCCAAGGACACTGCCTGGCCCCTCAAAACCAATACCCCAGGGCATTTATGGTACTGGGTCCCCAGCCCTTGAAATATCACTGTAAATGAGCTAGAGGCTAAAACACCCTGCCACTTAATGCTTCCTCACTCTAGAGATTTCTTGTGTGAAGAAGGAATAACCCAGAGGGGGTGCAAGAGAATTGGAAGCACAGGGGGTACCTGTGGCTTCTTTGAGGACACAAGAAGTGCCAGATGTGTCACAAAATCTTTAGCTACAGTACTAGAAATGTTCAGCATGCAAGCAAAACAACAAAGTAGTGTTAGGTACTCACTTAGATACTATGAAAAATTTATTATAATACAACAATTAAAAGATGACTAATTGTTTTCTCATTTTCCATGCAGCTTGTAGCTAATACCATTCTGGAAGAAAAGAGATTCAGGGCCTTTCCATAAAGTACTGTATAAAAGAACAGAGGATGTGAGAGTGTAGGTCAGCAGAAACAGCTTTCAAAATGAGCTGTATTTCCCCCACCCCAGAGAGTGCATACAGTGACATTAAGTGCCTAAGGGTTGAGGTTGGAACAAGGTCACCAAATATCCTTCTTGTCACACACTGACCTTTCTAAAGCCAGCATGCTGAGGACCATCTTTATTCTCCCTTTCATGGGCATTTGGCAGTGGAATTAAAAACACTTGAAGATATAAAAATTTTTTTATTTTTTTTTTTTTAAAAAAAAAATCATTTTGGTGAATGTTTTGTAGCTCCAAACCTCCAGTTTGGTTTATAGGTACTTTTTGTGCTAGAAATACTAAGCCAAAGCTCAAAGTCCATGTGATGAGACTACACAGATAAACAAAACTAAAACAACTACTTTGGGGAGTATTTTGTAACATTTTTCTGTTCTCAATGCCAGGTATTTTCCTTTACCTTGCTTAAAACTTACTAAACTAATTAGTATTTCTTTAGTATTATTAACTAATTCTGCAGTCAGTCAGGTAACTAGGGATTTAATGGGTAGATGCATGGCCTAATGCTCATTTTTCCCCAAAGTGAAAGCTCTGTTTGTCCTGTCTCTTTATGGGCTCTTTAAAGATACTAGTTCTGTTCAAAACTGCCAGGGATAAATGCCTTTTCCTCCCCCCATACTGTCATCTTTTTACTGCAGCCCTGCTCCAGCTTGCATTGGCAGCCCAAATCCAGTCACATCACCTTGTGTGTGCATGATGGCCAAAGGGTGTCTTGGCTGGGGAAAAGAAATGCAACCTCTGTGCTTCCAGGTCTCAGGACAAACCAGCTGAGCATCCTTTCAGAGGTGAAAAGAAAAAAAAATGGGTCTTGCCCAAAAGTTCTTGTTTTCCCCCTCAGCTGGGGGAATGTCAGGACAGGAAAAGTGCAGCAGGCTGCCAGGAGCAGGGACTCACCCATTTCAAATGCCACTGTGGTTAGTGTGAAGATGGCTGTGGATTTATCCTGTGGATAATCAGATTTTACTGCTTTGGCTCTAGCTCTGCCCACAAACTTTGTGACAGTACAGCCAAATGGCACAGCAGTCCTTGGGTCATGCTTCTTAACTGGCACAAACAACTTGCAGACAAATAATTCACACTGGTGATGAGCTGCAGCACCCTTCTGCTTCAGCACAGCCTCCAGAGCAGCTGCATGGGAGGAACTGTGTCAGCTGGAGTAGAGAAGTGGCAGCATCAGGACATCAGTCAACAAATCTGAAGGTGAGGCAAGAAGTGTATCACCAAGGATGCAGAAGGAGGAGCCCTGATGACTTCCTGAGGTTGAAAAACTATGAGAATATGGGAAATCTCCTCTGAGACACAGCAGTCAGTGGCTGCAGCCACAAAGCAGGACCATGAAACAGGAGCTAAATGAATTTGAAAAACAAATGCCTGTTTCCTGGTGAGTATCTTAATAGAGAAAGGGAAGAAAAAGACTTAGAGATGCCTACCCTTTGAAACTGATTGATTTTTGTTGGGTTTTTTGGTTTGGTTTTTTTGGGGGGGTTTTGTTTGGTTTTGGGGAGGTTATATATATATTTTTATGACTGTGTACTGTATAATACATAGGAGATGAACTGTTTTTCTTCAGAGAAATCTTTCACATCAGCAGTGAACAGGACATAGATGAGACAAGGATAGTATCTTGCAGTGTATCTTCATCTCAGAACAGATAATCAAATGGCTGTACATCTAAATATTTTTTCCTGTTGGTTCCAAGCTTGCATAAGCTGCTGCTTCTCACTTATTAAGGGCTGCAATTGGCAGAAACACACAAAGTAAACCTTACAGGAAGGAATTTGTTTTCAAATGCCAACATATGCAGGATGAAAGTCAAATATTCAGGAGGCTAAAACAACCACACAACACACACAAAAATCTGCCTTCTCTCACGTGGTTGGTTGAGAAATGTTTATTCCATTTCAGACCAGAATGAGTATTTCTGAGTGGGAGGACAACACACCTGCCACAAACACAGGACCTTTTGCTTTCACATGCAAAACATGATGCAAACAAAAAAAGGAACTGTTTTTTTCCCCAACAGCCAGGTGAAGAGGGGTAATATTAATCTCCTTTAGTAACATGATGCAGGAGAGGGAAGAGCTGAAGGCTTTGGGTCTAGTTGTCACTCAGCCTTCTGCAGCTCCCAACTGTCCATTTAATTACTCTGTAAATAAGCAAGTTTATGACTTCAGCAGGTGATTTTGTCATCACAGCACCTACAGCACAAGCCAGGCCCCAGGCAGCCATGTGAACTGTTGTGCAAACACACCATGACCTCTAACCATGAGGTCTGTACTGACACATCACGTGTGGAGATCACTATCAGCTCTCTACTAAGGTCTGTGGGAAGCAAACACGAGCAGAACTGGTGGGAAACAGGAAAACACTGCAGCTGCTGAGAACCACCCAGAGCTCTGCAAAACCTCACAAGCTACTAGATTCCCCTCCCTCCTGTTTTCAAAGCCTCTAGGTAAAGGTGGGAGACAGCCAGAGCCACCTGCTCTTAGCCACAAAGCTCCTGTGCCTGCTTTGCCCCAGGGAAGGAGAAGCTGATGCTGAATCTGCTTCATTTGGAGCAAGGGATAGCACTAAGTCATGATTCTTCCTGTCATTCAGAGGCCAGCAAAGCTCTAAGCACTTCCAGTCAAGCAAGACAGCAAGAGGTCTTTAGCACAGCACCTCTGTGATGATAAGAGGTGCAGACTTGAACACAGAAATATTGTAGGATGGAGAAGTCTGTATGTTGATTGAAATTCTGCTTACATGCCAGTAACACAGCACCTGAAAGATCTCTTTGGAACACATGCTCCAGAAAACTCAATGTGTTGATGTACTGGGTCTGACTAAGCTGGAGTTAATTTGCCCCACTGCACTTTTGAATTAAAATAATTTAAAAAAACAAACAAACAAACTGATCCCATATCTGACAGGATGAATGAAAATGCTTCAAAGCTCCACCAAGGGGGATTTAGACTGAATGTTAGGGAACATTTCTTTACCAAGAGTGTGGTCAAACACCAGAACAAACTTCCCAGAGGTGGTTGATGCCCCAAGCCCAGCAGGAGTTAAAACACATTTGGACAGTTCCCTTAAAACCAGGCTAAGGAGTTAAGTGTGTACAGCAGCATACTAAAGTGATAAGTGAGAAAATGTTCTTTTTTTAAAGCAGGAAAACAGAAAAGTTGACTGGCTGGGCTTTGCAGCAAGCAGGCAATACTATTTCTTTCCACTGCAGCATTAATACCCCTGGGTGAAACCCACCCAGCAGAAACAGCCATGATTTCTGCAGTGAAAATTGCACCTGGGTTTTTATGCCTGATAAATGAGACTCACCAGGGTACAGAAGATGCATTGGCATTGTGCTATTGTTGTCATCTGCTCCACAGGGTATTCACCAAGGCAGAGCTTGCAGGATACTAGTGGGTCAAGCACCAGGTCCCAAGTAGGCCTATATCTTGCTGTAGTCATTGCAGAGCAGTCTGAAAAACAAGAATAAAGACACTCCATGATTTCCTTCTGCTGTTAACTCAGGGAAATTCTGATGCTACAACTCACTGTGTGTCAGCTGCTGCCTGTTAGATCTTTAGGAAAAAAAATCCTCAATATATCCTATATTCAGTTAATTGTGGACATGGCTATCAAGGTCTCCAAATTCTCTGAAACAAAGATTTCATATTAACCCTTCATTCCAGTTAATTCATCAGAAAATGCCCTTTATAAGCTACATAAAGGCCACCAGAAGAACAGAGCCTAGTCACACTTCTTCCTAGTGCAGGCATCAGAGAGGAGATGAGGAGACAAGGAAGATCAAACCACCCCACTTGCAGGGAGGCTCTGGAAGCCACACTCAAGCTTCACACTCTTGAAACAGATTCACAGCCCCACAGAACAACACTGGTCCAGTGCTCCACCACTCCTGTGGTAAAGAAATCCTTATTTCAGGCTCTCAACTCTGCTGACTCAAGGTCAGTCTCACTTCCATATTTTTGAAGCCATGGTCCATATCTGGTAAGAATATTTATTATAATAATATTATACTGTCATACAGTACATCCTTTTCTAGGCCAGCATCCCAAAGCAAACTGGGAGTAGGGAGCATAGGAAAATAGCTTTAACAACAGATTATTCAGAGCAGTCTTCTCCTAAATGATCATCAATCTGACTAATGACTCATTGGGAAAACATGTGCATATCCATGCAGAACAGGAGCCACTGCAGCACAGTGACTGGAGTCTTGTTGCTGTAACATATTATTATCTCTCCAACAGGAGAGTTATGCATTCTGGGAGATGGGTATGGAGGGGAAAGGCATCTTTTAGTATTTCTGCAGAATAATTAATTAAGGGAATATAAACTGGATTTCTGAACAGTAATCCCTCAGTTTTTTGTCCACCTACACAGACTACATTTTCAAGTGAGAACAAATGGCTGATTTGATCTCTGCTCAGTCAAGAATAGACAATTCCTTCTTTCTAGGCTTCAGAAAGTTGCAGAAAACAGTGAAACTATAAAATACTGTGAAAACTTCTGTGAAAATCTCTGTGACAGCAGCAAAATTATGCAGCTTTCTCCCATGCAAGCCAGACAAGAAGTCATCAAATAGTGTAATTTTTCTTATTGCACTGTAGTCAAGTGTTTTATGGCACTGTCCAGTCAAGCTGCAGTTACATAACACATACATGAACAGCTATGTGTGAGAAAATGCCCTAGCAAATTCAGCTGAATAAAATAGTGATATTCAGCATGATTTACCTGTAGAGTCTTTTTCACCAAGCAAGACTCAAAACAGAGCTTTCTCCATTTCAGCTTTAGATCAGGGAGGGATTTCACTTGTAAATGAAAGTCTTCAGTCCCCTCTCTTACCAGACAGGAATTTAATCAGGTATACTTGTGTCATCTGCATCAGAGCATTATGTTAATCTGAATTTACTGACATGATGGAAAACTGCTCTTTTACAAGTCAAAGGAAGGGATTTAAATGGCATTTCAAATTCATTCTCCTTCCTGATGTCCCTAGTGAAAATCATCCAGGCTATTAGATGAAATCAAACACATCAGCTATGATAGAATTTCATTCTGTGAATGTATATTTATTTTTATATACATATATAAATAACTGCATGTAATATATATAATCCAGGCTATACGTCCTCCTATGTGAAGTCAAAGACACGTCACAGGACAATTGTATATATTTAGAATATTAAACTTTGATTCTATGTTATATTTTTATATTTACTATTTATAAATATATAAAAACAGAAATCTGTAAAAAAATCTTTTTTTTTTACTCATATGGAAAAAAAATGCACATTTCTGAAGCTTATGATGGAGACAAGCAGAAAACAGGCAGATTTTTAGATCATCTGCTTCCAAAGAATACTACAGAGAGACATACCACAAACCCATTTTCTGTCCATCCAGAGCACCTCAGAGGGCAAGATCCTTTCATGTATCCCCCAAAAATACAGATGAATAATGTGACAGAGCTGTGGATTTTTCTGACCTTGCATTTTCCTGTTTGACACCAGCTCTGTGCCACTGTTGGCTTCTCAAAGCTCTGCCAAGCAGCAGCAACCTGCAATAACCTGGGTGTGGCTGCTATTCAGACCCCATAGGCAGGGGTGAAAACACTTCAAAGAAAAGAAAAAAAATTACTTAATTCAATGTGAAATAAATTATGGTCAGACAGAAGAGAATCATAGAATGTTTAGGGCTGGAAGGGACCTCCAAAGGGCTCTGCTCAGTGTCACCCAGTGACAGGACAAGAGGCAATGGGAGTCAGCTGGAGCATAAGAGGTTGAGGGGAAGCACAAGGAAGGTGAAATAATCATGTTAACCATTTCACATATTTCAATGTTAAAAAAAAAAAATAGTAAAAATTTAAATAAAAAAGTATAAATGCCCTACTGAAACAAAATTCTGCTGGAAAAATATTAGAAAGGCAGAACTAAAACCCAGCAGTTGCAGGTATTTTACCCAGTGGCCACACAGTGAACATTTCAGATTGCAGGAATCCTTCCAAGTGCAACTCACACTCTCCCAAATCCCACAAGCCAGACCACAGCAGCCTGCCCTCACTGCAGCTCCTGGGAGGATCAGAGATGAAGCTGTTCACTGTGGTGCCAGCCAAATAACATGGTACACACACACAGCACCCACCCAGCTCTGCAGACATGCTCCCCTGGTTAAAGGGAATCCACGGTGCTAAGAAATTCATCTTTTTTTGGGAAGCTCTGTAATTGTTTCTTTTTCCTATTTACTTTAATGGTCACTGCAGCCTTTCATGCTGAGCCCACCATGGAAGAGCAGCCACAGTGGGCTGACATGCTAGTTTAAAAAGGGACACTTGGAAATAAACTGCTCCAGAGGTTCTAAACTGAACAACGTGGCTTGCAACCCACTGCTTAAAATTAGCTTTTGTGGTTTGTTTTTAGATATTCCTAGTAACTACCTCAAATCTGACTGCTCTCTCTTGGTTGACTTTATTGTACCTAGCAATCTAGGAGGCCAGGAATAGAAATTTCATTTACAATATGGGTATTAATGTTCCTAAAGATAGTCCATTATGTGAATAAGCCGTGTCACAAGCCTGAAATCATTCCTTAGTTTGTTTAGTTGGGTTTTTTTGTCAAAGAACAGTAAGTTCTTGTCTAGGAGTTGAGTTCTACATAGAGGGAAGTAACTGAACCCTAAAATGTCTTTGAATTTTTATATCTAGTGAAAAGAACCCCCCCAAAGGACAAATGTTTAACTACCAAAGGTATCCCACATTTCTCTGCCTGAAATCCTTGATTAAATTACAGTACATTTGAAAACACCTAAGGTGGCCACAGGGGTTTTCTGTATGGTTGGTGGCATAGAAATAAAAATAACCTTGTGTAAAAACGCCTGATAAAAAAATGACAAAATAAATCAATCGGTAGACAAACTTCATCACAAAGCAATATAGAAAGGCACTAATTGTGGTGGCAAAGGAAAGGGATGAAGCTGAAGGTAACTCACCTCTGCTCTTCAGCAGTTTTTCTCCTGCAGGATGGTTTCAAGCCAACCTGCATATTTTATAGGAAGATTGAGACATGCAGAAAGCAAGCCAGAATTACAGCAAAATGAAAAGCTATTGGGGAGAGAAGGAAGATTCAGTAATAATGAGATGACAGAAAGCACAGAGAGAGTTATCAATCTCTGTGGGGATCAATATACCAGCAGAAGATTGACAAACTGATCAGACAAAAATTAAGAGGCCCCAATGTAATGTTTGAACCTAGGAAGGGTCAAGAGATTTCTCCAGTGCTGCTGTAGTGAATTTGTGTAAACTGCACTCAAAAGAGACAGAAAAAGTGGAAGTTGTGCTTGTGAAAGCTCAGGAAGGGACTCTGTTATGCAGCAACTAAAGCCTTTTGCACAAGAGAATTGCCAAAAGCACTGGCATGCAGTGGTTGCCTCATTCTTCTCTGTGGAGAGCAAAATACAGCAGCAGACAAGTGTCTTGACTTGTGCCTCCTTCCCTGCTTCAGCATTGCCAGGACATTCCAGCACACTGAACTCTGCAATCCTGCTGCTCTGCCCTGCTGCTGCTTGCATCTGCTGCAGTTGTCTCCTCTGCTCCTTCTCACCCACTGAAATGGAGACCAACAAAGTTATCCCCAGCACCACTGACCAATTCCACCAACAGGAAAGTGGCCAGTTACACACAACCTGCAACAAACTGCTCAGAAACTGGTTTCAGATAATCACAGCTACATCTGCAGACAGATTTCAGTTCTACAGACTGCAAAAGGAGGGGAGAAATAACTCCCATTCAGGTTCTGGGGTATGGTACAACCCCAAAGCACCTTATTCAACCTGAGCTTACCAGAAACTAATTCTGGGTTAAAAATAAAAAGCAGAACAACTCAACAAACCCTCACACAACAAAACACCTCCAGGATTTGAAATACATCCTCAGAAATGCAACCTACAGCTATTTATTTCAATAGGATGCTGAATTCCTGTGTGGTGAGACATTCAGCCTGGTCAGAACCTCTCCATATTTCTCTGTGCAAGCCACTGCACACATAAAAAAGACCCCTATATTAACTATATTTTAAAAAACCCACCAAACTTCACTTTGTGGCTTCCAACACTCAGTTCTTCCTTGTCACAGGCTGAAAAAAACCCACTTTTGTGGGCAGGTTGTATTTACATCTTTACTAAATTTCATTTTGGCTATCAAACATTTTCTCTGCTGTACTGAGCAAGCTGTGCCTTTGGCTGCTGTAAGAAGATATAATAATAATAATAATGTTAATCACAAATGTGCTACTAGAGCTAGCTCATCCTCCCTGCACACTTGGCATTCAACTGGGGTACACTGAGGCTCAGTTCTGGAGGTCTCAGCTGCCATTAGGGTTCCAGACAGACACTTAGAGAACATTCTCTTTATCTGAAGCAAAGCCAAAATATTTTGATTGCTTCCTTCCACAGTGAAATGAAACATTACAACTATTTTAAGGTTATAAACAATGAGGCAGAAATAAACAAGCCCATAAGAAAGCCCCACAATCTCAAGCCAACACTAGATCATTAGAGAAGAATTTTTGCCTCTTCCTGGCAACCTCCAAGTTTCCCCATCTGCTCCCCTCTCTCCCTGCTAATGAGCAGAACCAAGCTACATCATGAAAGCAGCTCAAAAAACAAGCTGCAAAAGCTTTTCTCTGGATGCTTAGGAGAGCTCAGTGACCTCTACCACTGTGTTCACTCCCACACTGACAGGAGCAGGGGCCTTTTGCTGCTAGGTGAGGAAAATCAGAAGGCAACTTGTGCTTGTCTGAGCTGTGTACAGTGTGTTCTCCTTCATTACATCAGGACCTCATCAGCATCCATATGCCACTAATATTGTGCAATACAGACCTCTGCCAGGACATGCTCCACTTCAGCAATCCCCCAGAGTGAAACAGAGCTGGCAGCACAGTCAAACACTCACATGTCAGCTATGATTGTGCAGAAGAGCTGCTCTCACACTGCTCCATCACACAAGTCCACACAAAGATCACAGAAGTCCACAGCCCTTTCACATTTGCCAGGACAATGAGGTTTTTACTTCAGGAAAACCAGAAAGGCCAGCTCTTCATGCATTTCAAGACTGGACAGAGGTCCTGGGAGCACCTGATGCACACTTTCCCACCTGCATTTCAGAAGATGGGATATGGTGCCTGCAGGGCTTTGAGGATCTTTAGAAGCAACAAAGCAGAAAGCCAATGATGGAGGTGAGAATGAGCTGCACTGCCCACAAGAACCTGGGAGAAAAAGGGTGAAATTCCTGAGGTGGGACAATAAAAAAAATTTTTTTAACAAGAGCATCATTACACTTTGATAATTAAGCCAAGAATATTAATTTGTAACAAAAGGACAAAGAAAAAAAAAATATATATATGGCAGTCTGTAAGTATCTGACTTTTCAATACCATCTCCAGAAGATACAGCTATGCAAAGTGGCATTGCTGGGTACAATGAAAAGCTACCAACAGCAAATCACAAGCTCAGGTAAATGAGCCTCCAAATGTCATTATTTCTGCATACAAACATGTATTAGGGTAAGTATAATGTAGCAGTTCCAGCTCTAGTGATATTTACAGGATTATTTTTCCCGAGACACTGATAAACTTTAATTAAACATAATTTTACTGCCTTCTAGAAGGCAAAGATAAATATGTGATGTTTTCTTTTTCAATTTGCCATAGATTACATAGAGAACTGTAGCCACAAAAAGGAAATCACTGTTATCTCACTTCTGTGTTTGGAGTAGATTTACTGCTGTTTGAAAACCTTGTATGACATTAAAGTGAAGCCTAGTGAACCCAGTGAGGCAGTGCCATAAAACTGCTTTGAAGACAGCTCTTGAGCTGCACTGAAATGAGGATTTTACTTTGTCCCTTGGATTATGAAGTTAAGTAGAATGATTTTGTTGTTTTCCTAGATTGAATTGTTAAGAAACCAACCGTTTTCACCCTAGAGCTCCTTAATTAAAAGCAAACTTTGACAAATTCTCTCCTCTGTAGTAATCTGGGCTATGTGGTTTTGATTTTCATGAAGGAATGCAACAGCAGGTCCAAAGAATATATGAAACCATCTCCCAGGCACTGCTACACACACACAGAGCTGTGTGTCTGTGGAAGAGCCTGCATTGGAACCTGCATCTGTCTGTCAGGCCAAGTGTTGTGAAGACAGTGAAGGCAACTGCCCAACACAACCACCTCTCCTTTGTCAGTAACCTGGATCCCAAGAGACAGCATCAGCCAGTCTGGGAATCTGGCTCAAGGTGGTGTCAAGACAAGCCTGCAAAGACAAGAAGGCAAGGGTCAGGTTTGGTTTGGATGGACTGTTGAAAAGCAGGACTAACAGCTCCCTTCTGCCAGAGATGGCTTCCAATTGGGTGGTGCCACAGGGGTTTTGGTGAGGAAATACTCAATTTCCTTCTTATACTCTTCTGTTCTCTGCACTGCCTGCCTCAGTTTGTGCTCAGCAGCTTGGGAAAATCAATTCTATCACACAAAAAAATTATTTTTAAACACTGGATTTCCAAGCCTGGAAAAAAAAAAAAAAAACACAACATAAAAACCCCACAAAAACCCCAATATTTGACTATAATTTCACATAGCTGCAGCCCCCACGACCCAGAACTACAGGAAAACACACTCTGAATGACTACCAATTGTATTCAGCTCTAGAGCCAGGGACTTGTAAACCCAACAGAGAACTACAACAGCTTTCCCTAGCAGGAAACACAGAGGCAGTGCCCACCCCTCTGAGCACAATGGGTCTGTAGGCAGAGCATTTTCATCAATGTGCTGAGATGCCAGCAAAGAAAAGGAATTCAGAACACAGCAACTGGCAGGAGTCCTGCTTCAGCTGCAAGCTATTTCCCATTCTCAGATTTATGAGAACCCACCAGCTCCATCCCCTTCTAGTGGATACTCAGCCTACGTCCTCAAAATAACTATGTACATTTCTAACATTAAAAACATCCATTGTTACCAAATCCACCAAAAAATGCAGTTAGCCTCTCCTCACAGATTTACCTCCCATTCAAACCCCTCTTCTTATTCAAACTGGAAATGTCATCCTTCTCTCTGACATCTTGGAGCTCTCCAGCTACTAGGTTAAGCTCTAGAGAGCCAGACAAACCTCTTATCTGCCCTCCCACACAAGGCTTTCCCAAGAGGCTCTTCCTCAATTAGCCAGCATCCAGTCCCTTAGCCTGCAGGATGATCTTCATATTCAACTAGAACCTGGCCAACTCCTGCTGAAACAATGTGCATAATATACATATACATCAAATAAGCTGTGGTCATATCCCCTGCATGAGATTTTGCAGTTTACACTACCTTCTGCTATTTAATTCATGTCCAAAACAAAGAAAAAACAAAGCAAAACACACAGACACAAAAACAACACAGAAAAACAACACAAAAAAAAAAAGAGGAAAAAAGCAAAAAGAGCCACAACCAACCACACAAAACCAAAACTCTTCCATTATTTCAGTGCCTTTCTCAGCCTGTTTTGATCCCTTTTTACCAGTGTTTAAGAGCCAGCTACCTACTTGTGACCAGCAAGTGATGTCCATCAGCACCAGCACTCTCTTTCACAGAGATGGACCTGACAGATCCATCTGACCAATTCCAGCCAGCTGTCTTTAGGTGAGATGAAGTCCATCCTAAAATTATTTCTAATTATTGGGCTCCAATATGTGGCTTTCAATCTTACAAAGGAAATTTCAGTGGTGTCTGGTCCAGGCCCTGTCCTGGAGCATCTTGGTTTATATCTTATTTCCCACCTACTCGCTTGTATTTCAGCCAGCTGCTGCTGCATGCAGCCAGCATGCTTTTGCTGACATGCTATCATGGTTTGCCCAACAAAGAAAAAAATCTCTATTTAACAGAGCCAGGAGGTGACAGGCAGAATTAGGAAGCCCATGGCAGGCTCAGCACAGGACCAGTGACAGATGCAGGGAAAAAAAGGCTGTGGATCTGCTGTGTATGTGACAGCCCATGGTTCATCTGTTTTTTGTGTCAGCCAAGAGTAGCTGGGAGGCACAAATGGCTGTGAAGCTCATCTCCCTCCACCTCACCCTGTCAGATCCAATGATGCAGCTCCCAGCCTGCCAGCCACAGGGCACAAGGACAGAAGGACAGAAGCTGAAGGCCACAGCAAAGGGGATGGAGATTGGCAGGTCGTATGCACAAGGAGGAACTGCAGCTTTGGAGTCTCACCTTGACTTCTCACAGTGGTGACAATGTGTGATTCTGCAAAATGAGATGTCCTCAGAGTGTCAGGAGGCTGCATTTCCCAGCCCTGCTCAGAGGGTGAAGAGGAGATCCCTCTGCAGTGGTACCTCCCCCAGCAGCCAAGGACAGGCCTGCCAAAGGAAAACTCTGCCATGCAAGGTACTTAGAGGACTGAGCCCTCTGATGCCTACTGCCAGACAGGTTATTTATTACATACTGGAACACTACAGCAGAACTTAAATGCAACTGAAATATATTACATTTCTAACATGGTAAGCTAGATTTAATTACCAGCTTTGCTTTGAACCTGACAGCTCTTACTCCTCTACTAACTCCAGAAAAATCTCTGACAATTTAGATTTATAAGGTGGTCTTAAGCTGCATTTAAGTACCAGGTTTAACACATGCACTAGAAAAGCACACACAGCTAAGCCTGCATGACAAGATAGACACACACACACCTATCCATCAAGAAGCTGGTGTGCAAAATGTCTTCCCTAAATTTATTTCTCCCTCCAATGAAGGAGCAATCACAACCTCATGTCAATGAGATCAGCATTTCAAATTTATCTTACTAGAGGAGGTTTTTGTAATCCTTCCAAATGATCTTCAAATGCAGTGAAGTTGATTAAATATTTCATAAATTCCTATAAAAAGGAAGATGTAGGCACATCACACCACTTTGTACAGCCTTAATAGTGCCTAGGGAAAAAATGCCTTTTTAACATGGTCTGCAATTATAGCTAAGGAAAAACATTCAAATTATTTGACTGTGATTAGGATGGAAATATCAAAAAAGCCCAAATTTTGGAAAATTCCTACCCATCCCTCAGGCATGTATGAGAGCAAAAACATTTTTTATTTCATCCATTTGCAAATATTTATTAAAACTGAACAGGAGTCTAAGGGCAGGTTCAACCTGACCTAGAACTGCACACAGATTTAGCCTGACCTCATTTTGACAGTCAGTCACAGAGAAGTTGCTGCTCATCTCAGATACTGTGAAACACAAAGCATTTGACTGGGAAAAAAAATAAATAAAAAAGTAGTGGCTTGATTGTTTTTGGTTGTGGTTTGTTGTTTGTTTATGGGGTGTTGGCTTGTTGGGGTTTGGAGGTTTTTTTATGATGGAAATTGCCATTTTAAATGCCCCAAAATCCACATTCTTGCAGTCCTGAAGCACCTACATTTCCCCCTTAAAACGTGAGCACTCAAGAGATTGACTATGTGAAGAAAACCACACAGCAAAATTCATTTCAGGCAACACAACACATGACAGTGAGCTGAACAGCTCCAAAAAAGGGCAAAATAGGATCCAGAAGAAATGGTTATAATAGAATTATCCCAAATCATACACTCCTTATCCCCAGAACTTTGTGGGGTTGCTCTCCCTACTCCCCTTGGATGAGAACAGTGGTTGTGTCAGTGTTCTTCCCCTGTATCTGATGTAGCAGCAAAGTGACCAAAGGCTCTGCAGCAGTTAAAAATGGACTATTGTCCTTTGATGGCAAGGGGAAGAGTGTTTAGAATGTGTGCCCTCCTCTATTTACCTCCTTTCTTCCATGGTGGGATAGAGGAGAGGTGATTTATCTCCAGTTTTTTGCCTCATCTTTCCCACATAACCTCAAACCCAAGCCAAGCAAGACCCCCCCAATACACCCAGCAAATCAGAAGAAGGAAAATACATCAAGGAAGATGGGGCTGAGCTGCACATGTGTTGTCAGGAGGGAAATACAGCCCTGTATGCAGGCTACACAAGCCTCTCTGTGTGCTCAGAGCATGGCAGGCAAGGCTGTAACTCAGCAATAACCCCACAGGAGCCACCCTCTTTCAGCCTGCCTGCCTCTGTGGTTAGCACCAGCCAACCTCTGAGCAGGTTCTTTCTGGTCACACAGCACTGCTCACTTCTTTACACACACACCAAAGTCTTTACACACTCTTAGGATGTAGCAGCAGATGCCCAGTGCTCTTGTTTTGTTCTGAGACAGCTTGCCCTCAACCCACTCTCTTTGCATTTGCATGCTCTGCATGTGTGGTGCCTCCCCAGAATAGATGGCATCTGCCAAAGCACACTGCAGCAAGGGAAAAAATATATTTACACCCTTCTGAGGGACCCAGCTCTTGTTTTCCTTGACAGTTCCATTCTAGCACTTAACTGGTAACATCCATAGGAAACATCCACAGCCAAAACCAGAAAGTATTTTGGAAAAGAATATATGCACTGCAGCCCTATTTCAAAATATCCTCAATTCCTTGGGTACTGAATGGCTGTTGAGTAGGAAGAAGAAAAAATGAGACTGGAGGAGGGTTTTTTGGTATTATTATGATGGAAAATAGCTGTTTTAGTGACATATGAGAACAGTATATTTAGAAGAAAGTTCAGGCAATCTCTAATTCCTGCAGATTTCCCATCATGGTAGGTATATATTGGTTTTAAATAGCAGGAGCCACCTCCATTTAAGGCAAAGTCAATTTGGCACTCAGATTCCCTAAGTACATAATGATGCAATCAAGAAGATGCTGTTATAATGAAGGCCTCTTGAGCATTTGTAAATGCATCCAAATAGGATGTGCTTATAGCTGATGTATTCAAAAATAAGATGGCCATAGCAAATAGGAACACCAAGGCTTTTAAATTCTTACTGTCAGCATTTACCATTTGCCAGTGCTAGAGCTCTGCATGGGAATAATCACAGCTCAGAGGAATGTCTGCCAGTGGTCTGGTTGAGCAACCTTTGCTTTTCTCTCACTCAAGGTTTCAGCAGCAGACACAAAGGCTTTGGCTAGCATCAAACACCGATAGATTTTTTAAGCATAACTTCCCACAATTGTCTTTGACTGTAAAATGTTGGAGTTTTTGTGTGTAGGGTTTTTTTTAGTTTAGTTTTGGTTTGGTTTTTTGGTTGTTTGGTTTGTTTTGGGTTTGTTTTGGGTTTTTTTTAGGATAACAAGGATTTCCTCACTTTCGTCTCAAGCTCCAAGCACTGTGAATTTTTCAAAACCTCCATAACCAGCAGGGCTAGAAAATGTGCATGTCACCCATGTTGAGGGAATCATATAAAAGCTCCCTTGGTGTTAAGCAGACAAGCAAATTTCCATCTTAGTTGGGGTGACTTTGATAGGACATCCTGATGTGCACATCCACATATTGTTTTACCCTGGCACTGCCTGAGTTTTAATTTTAGCAATGTTCTGCCCAGGGTAGCACAAAAAATGTTGTCTTGGGTTTTGGTTTTCAGAAAAAAAAACCAAAAAAACAAAAAGCACCACCTTCACCCTTCTTCCACACTTCAACATCAGAATTAGTCAATAGCACAGTGAGAAATACTCACTTATTTCAATAAGAAAAAATGGTTCAGTCTCAATGAAAAATGAAGCTGTAGAGAAGAGATACTAAGGCTGGGAAACAGTCAAGATCCTCAATGACCCTGCTGCCCTTCCAGTGATGCTCCTGAAGCTGCCACCAGCACTGCCTGCCAGAAAAAAATGGTACACCACTATTATTAGCACCATAAGGAAACATCACCCCATCCAAAACCCATGGCTCCCACTAATGAAAGCAACAAGGACAAGCCTGGAGACCAGTAGGAGAGGAGAAAAAACCAAAACTAAACCAAAGAAACCCCAAAACACCCTTTCACAAGGGAAAACAAACAGTGATCAATAAAGAGCAGCCCCTAAAAACACATTTACCTGTAGCTATAATAAAGCTTCAGAGGTGCAGTGTAAGCTGAAAGGCAGGGGACACAGCCATAAACATCACATTTCATTCAAATGCAGCAGTTTAAGGAGCTAATGGAAATGGGAACTGACTGGTGAAAATATTTAGTGCTGACAATCTGCTAAAAAAGATGATCACATTCTTTAGATTTATGAGTCATCTGAGGATTTGCCATAACTTGATTTTAAGCTAAATAGCTAACAAAGTCAGAGCTACCTTTCTGCTGCCTCGGAAGTGAGATTTTTTTTTTCAAAGGCAATGTCAATTTGGAACCAAAGATGAGAGAGAAGAGGGTTATCACCCCACTGATGCCTCTCCAGCTGACTCCCACTGCATTGACTCCCCCAGCAGCAGCAGTGGCAGCAGCAGTGCCCAGGGGCAGGCTGTGCACAGCACAAACTCCCTGCATGACCTCCCCCAAGGCCGTGGCCTGACACATCACAGGACAAACAAACCAGCTGGAGACCTCTCCAGATAAAGCTACACCCTGCAGGTGAGTGGAAACACATCAAAAGCCCTCAACTGCTGTGGCTTTTCCCTGCTCAGCAGAGCTGCAGATGAGGTAACACCCTCAGGAAGATGTTGGTGGCAACACCTGCAGCAGCTAGAGTTCAGCACCATGTGCTCAGCATTTCCATGCCTTGGTGAAGAGGAAGAGTTCCCTGCTCTGTTTTCCCTGCAGGTGGTCTGAGGCACAACAGCTATGACCCCATTTGGTCTGAGGAGCAAGCCTAAGATAAATATCAGAAGTACAAAGAGCATTGGAGAAAAAAAAATAGAAATAAAAATGAAAAATTTACTAGAACATGGGGGTTATTATTATTATTATTATTATTTTAAATATGGACTGCCTCTCCACAAATCCAGCACATCTTCCACAGCTTTGCAAACTACATTTAGTCAGCACTCCTTCCACTAAAGTAGGGATGGACAGTACACAAAGGTAAAAAGAATGCATTAATAATGCATAAATAATCTAAAGGAAGTGTGTGTAGGTGTTTTCTCCTCTAGGCTCCAAACACATGACAGGAAATATATTATACATTAAGGGAGATTATGGTACATCATTACAAACAACAGAAAATCATAAGATGTATTAAATAGACATTAAAGTGGCACAGATATCATGTTTCTGCAAAACAAATACAGGTGAGAAATACAGAAATAAGGCTGAGCTCTTTCAGTTTCTGTCCTATCAAGTAATACACTCCATTCAGAGAAGAATTTTTATACAAGGACACTAGAAGAATCCTAGAGGTTTATAGTGTCTAAAAAATTGCTATTAAAAGATAAACCTATTTTTTTTTAAATTTAAATAATTATTTTGACAAAAAGGAGGTTATAGAATGTTATCTATTCTAATATTATTCTTCATATATTAATGTTTAAAAAAACCCCTAAGCCTTCCTCATCATGCATCATTATAAAGATATTTGGGGCTACAGACCAAACACTTGCTCTTCCTTCAAATTCCAGATTGTTACAGAAATATGAAGCAGCAGTTAATTTGAGATATGGCCAGCAGGCAGAAGCACAATACAAGTTTTTTTGTAAGCAAGTGAGCCAGTAAAATCCAGTTTCCTAAGGATGTGTGTCAAAGTTTTAAGTTCACCTCTCCTTCAGCAGGCATCTTTCCTGCCCTAGGCCTGAAAAGCCTGTAGGTTTATTGGAGATAACCTTCTACCCCTCTCACAGATGGAACTCAAATTGTCAAAATGTTTAAAGGTTATCAAGGGCAAGAGCAAAAAAAAAACAACAGACCTTCACAGAGTTGCAAGCAATCACTATTTCCTCAGAAAACCAGGCTAAAAATACATGTACACTGGCTGCAAATAGCTTGATCTTGAACTTGCAGTCACTGTTACAAGATTAAAGTGGAGATAGAGGCCTGACCACTGCTCTCATTCTGTCTCCATGGATAGATTTCTTCATGTGGGTATAGAGAGATGAAGGGGAAAATGTTTCCTTAAGTATAAATAGAAAATCAGAGTTCAACAACATCCATTTCCCTTCTAAAAGGGCACACACAAAAAAAACAATTCCAGAAAAATGCAATTGCCTTAATCAATACAGAACTTTCTCCAAGAGCCACAGTGAGAGTTCTGACAGATCATAATGGAGTTACCACACCAGAAAATAACCCAAACAGTCCAGAAACAGGTCAGTAAAATTCCCAAGTGAAAGTCAGGAATAACTATGACTCCCAAACTTTAGAACCTAGCTGCTCACAAGCAAAGCACTGATCAGTGCAAACAAAATTGGGTGTTTGTATGTAGTGAGAGAAAAATCTTCCCAAACCTGTTAAAATTTATTTTCCAGACAATCTGCCAGCCCCATCTTCACTCCCACGTTTTTCAGATGATCCTTTGGATATTATACAGCAGAAAAAGTTTATATAATGTAAGCTGTAGTTTATTTCTTCAATCATAGATCATTTTTGTTCAATACATACAGGATGTAGCTGGAGTAAACTGTCACAGGGGATCCTGGAGGGTAACAACAGTGTTCTAATCCACCAAGCTACCACTCCTTTGCTATTCCTCCAATGAAAAGATGGAATTGATGCTGTAAGAAGGAAATAACATTGTCTTGCTGAGACTAGAACCATCTGATGAGATATTTTTTTTTCCTCACATGAAATAAAATGACCAGACACGTTGGTTCACCTTCNATCTAAAGGAAGTGTGTGTAGGTGTTTTCTCCTCTAGGCTCCAAACACATGACAGGAAATATATTATACATTAAGGGAGATTATGGTACATCATTACAAACAACAGAAAATCATAAGATGTATTAAATAGACATTAAAGTGGCACAGATATCATGTTTCTGCAAAACAAATACAGGTGAGAAATACAGAAATAAGGCTGAGCTCTTTCAGTTTCTGTCCTATCAAGTAATACACTCCATTCAGAGAAGAATTTTTATACAAGGACACTAGAAGAATCCTAGAGGTTTATAGTGTCTAAAAAATTGCTATTAAAAGATAAACCTATTTTTTTTTAAATTTAAATAATTATTTTGACAAAAAGGAGGTTATAGAATGTTATCTATTCTAATATTATTCTTCATATATTAATGTTTAAAAAAACCCCTAAGCCTTCCTCATCATGCATCATTATAAAGATATTTGGGGCTACAGACCAAACACTTGCTCTTCCTTCAAATTCCAGATTGTTACAGAAATATGAAGCAGCAGTTAATTTGAGATATGGCCAGCAGGCAGAAGCACAATACAAGTTTTTTTGTAAGCAAGTGAGCCAGTAAAATCCAGTTTCCTAAGGATGTGTGTCAAAGTTTTAAGTTCACCTCTCCTTCAGCAGGCATCTTTCCTGCCCTAGGCCTGAAAAGCCTGTAGGTTTATTGGAGATAACCTTCTACCCCTCTCACAGATGGAACTCAAATTGTCAAAATGTTTAAAGGTTATCAAGGGCAAGAGCAAAAAAAAAACAACAGACCTTCACAGAGTTGCAAGCAATCACTATTTCCTCAGAAAACCAGGCTAAAAATACATGTACACTGGCTGCAAATAGCTTGATCTTGAACTTGCAGTCACTGTTACAAGATTAAAGTGGAGATAGAGGCCTGACCACTGCTCTCATTCTGTCTCCATGGATAGATTTCTTCATGTGGGTATAGAGAGATGAAGGGGAAAATGTTTCCTTAAGTATAAATAGAAAATCAGAGTTCAACAACATCCATTTCCCTTCTAAAAGGGCACACACAAAAAAAACAATTCCAGAAAAATGCAATTGCCTTAATCAATACAGAACTTTCTCCAAGAGCCACAGTGAGAGTTCTGACAGATCATAATGGAGTTACCACACCAGAAAATAACCCAAACAGTCCAGAAACAGGTCAGTAAAATTCCCAAGTGAAAGTCAGGAATAACTATGACTCCCAAACTTTAGAACCTAGCTGCTCACAAGCAAAGCACTGATCAGTGCAAACAAAATTGGGTGTTTGTATGTAGTGAGAGAAAAATCTTCCCAAACCTGTTAAAATTTATTTTCCAGACAATCTGCCAGCCCCATCTTCACTCCCACGTTTTTCAGATGATCCTTTGGATATTATACAGCAGAAAAAGTTTATATAATGTAAGCTGTAGTTTATTTCTTCAATCATAGATCATTTTTGTTCAATACATACAGGATGTAGCTGGAGTAAACTGTCACAGGGGATCCTGGAGGGTAACAACAGTGTTCTAATCCACCAAGCTACCACTCCTTTGCTATTCCTCCAATGAAAAGATGGAATTGATGCTGTAAGAAGGAAATAACATTGTCTTGCTGAGACTAGAACCATCTGATGAGATATTTTTTTTTCCTCACATGCAATAAAATGACCAGACACGTTGGTTCACCTTCTCTGTTCCTCATTTTTGTCAGCCTTTGGTGAGAAAGGACATCTCTGGTGCCAACACCATAAATAGCACCACCAGGAAACAGCCAAGCTATTTGCAAACCTGGTTTGTAGAAGCACTGCTAGCTCCAGTCTTCACTAACTGCCTACACTGACAAAGTGTAAGCATTTTCATCTCACTTGATTATGAAACAAAGTCATTGCCATCACTTTGCAGGCAGCCAGAGGAGCAAATGTACTTTCAATAGCTCCTCCCAGGCATCACAAGGGGAAAATAGAAATCATCATTATGATTTTTTTTTATCCGATCTCCTTCAAAAGGTCAGAGAAAGATGAATATTATGATCTCATTTCTACAAAGCAGAAGAGAAAAAGATCCTTACAGACAGAAGGGCTGACCACAGCCTAGGTTAGACATAGCAGGATTGCTAAGCCTCTCAGAGTGGTAGGCTGGCTTGCAACTGTTTTCCTTTCTCTTTTTGTAATTCAAGATATATAAAAAAAAAATACTATTAAAAGCAAATCTAGTCAAACCACAGACTAACTCAACTGCATAACTATTAATACTACACCACAGGAAGGATGGTGAGAAACATGTTCTGATTTGCCTGCTGCATCAGGTCTCTCAGAGAGAGAGGGTCTACGTGTGCAGAGGGATTATCAGAGTTGGTATTTTCCCTGAATCAGCACTGGGAGGGCAAACAACAGTTTTCTGCCAGCCCATGAGAGCACTGTTGTAAAGGCAGCAGACACACTGAAGCCATTCATATCCCCAGCACAGCACTGTGGCCAAAGCTCATGGTTAAGACAGCAGCCTTGTCCTTTGGCTTCACTGAAAGTTGTCAAATTATGAAAAAAAAAAACAAAACAAAAAATGTGACAAAAACTTGGAATGTAGAGCACTAGAAAAGATATTAGAAACAAAAGCAGTTAAGCAAATACAGCTGTTTAAAAAAAAAAAAAAAAAGAGCCTTCAAATACTGAAATATGCAAAATCCCAATGGTAAGTGAATGTAACTTACAATACCAAGCTTCAAGGGCAAATATCTGCAATACCTACTTGCATATGATGAACACATTATTTCATCTCTCAGGGTGATTTAGAAAGCTGAGGAAATCCACCCTTTATCTAAAGGCTGGCTCATTCAAACCAGTGATATCAGACTGAAACATCCATTACTGCACTCATAGTTCAATCACAGATGCTTTTCCCCCTCATAAATATACAACATAATGAGCCATGATGGCTAGGAGAAGGAGGAGGTAAAGAAATAAACTTCATTCCGGGAAAAAAATAAAATAAAATAAACCCTGGCTTTTTTTCAAGTAGCTCCTGAGCAAACGTAACAATTTTCACCACTTATCTCACTTGACTTAGCTTCTCTTTAACAAACTTCAGCTCAGGTCACTTTGAGTGATGCTCAGCCCTTACCAGCAGACAGTCATTTCAGCTCTGATGTACTGCAAGGTCCTAAGTATAAACAGAGTTTAGAGTTTAAACAGTTTCAAAGCACAAATCTGCTTGCCCCTCATCACATCCTCACACCCCTCTTCCCCCACCACCTTCACTACATCTCTGCAAGCAAACAGAAAGGGTGGCAACCTGGATTTTCAGCTCCTGATACAATCTCTCTGGTAGTTCTGTGTCCCAGAACAATTTCACTTCAACTGCAGCCACTCCTGGGTCAGCTCTGATAAGCTAATGTGAAACCAAACAATCCATTTCACAATGCAAACAGTTGTTTGGCTACACGGGGAACAATATAAACAACTGGATCTATTTATAAATCATCATTCTTGCTGCTTGGAGAACGGAGAACAAACACGTTCCAGGGCACAAATGACAGTATTTCCAAGAATGAAATGGAAATTCAAACAGCTTGTGTCTTCTTCCACCTACCTGTCCCATCCATGGTCCCTGTTCCAGTTCTATGGAAGCAATCAAGCCAGAGTGATAAAGGGGTTGGTTTGTCAGGAACAATACAAAACAAAAACAACCTCTCCCCAAGGAGATGGTTGGGGCACAATCTCTGGAGGTATTCCAGGTGAGGTTGGCCAAGGCTCTGAGCAGCCTGGGCTAGTTGAGGGTGTCCCTGCTCCCTGCAGGGGGGCTGCACTAGATTATCTTTGGAGGTCCCCTCCAGCCCTAAGCATTCCATGATTCTATTGCTACTTTTTCCACTCCTGCGACCCAGAAAAACCCAATTTCTCTTCAGCCTGCACACCGCTCGTATCCAAAAACACTGATGTCAATGTCCACACACAGTATGTGTTACACTCAGCCCCTCGAGGAGCGGCTACCGCACTCCGAGCCACCGACCTGTTCTAAGCGGCTTTAGTTCATTTATGGAAGCCACAGAGCACAGAAAACACACGAGTCCAATTCACAGTTTTCATTGCTCGAATGGAAGCCGCACGTCCAGAAGCAGCCTTTCCTCCCAGGCAGCCTGGCATCTGCTCTCCTCTCCCCTCCCCTCCCAGCCAGGTACCGCTCCCCAGCGCCGCCTCGTCCACAAACACCCCAAGGGGCACCCCCGGGAGGGGAGGCGCCGAGACCCCCCGGCTCGGAGAGCCCCCAGCGGCACAAACCCCGCTGTTTGTGCCCTAACATCCCCCCGGGAGGAGGCCTGCAGCCCGGGGACGAGCTAACGCGACTGCCGCCCGGCGTGGGAAGCAGCAGGCAAAGCTCTTTATGTAAGGCATGGGGGTGCCGAGCGGCGCGGCGAGGATCGGCGGCTCCTCCCGCTAACCCTCCCGGACCCCCCCCCGACTGCCCCAGCACTCCGTATGACCGCTACCCTCCCCTCCCAAGCCCACCTCTCCCGCCGCCCGGGACGCTTCTTACCCCGCCGCTCCAGCCTCTTGCCAGCCCGGGGCTGCCCGCCAGAGATGCACCCCGCGCTACCCCGCTGAGGCGCGGCAGGGCACCGCCGCCCCGGCCGTGCCGTCCATCCCCCCGCGGAGCCGCAGTGTGCGCGGCGGGCGCCGCTCGCGGGCTTTTCTCCGGCGAGGGCGGAGGAGGAGGAAGAGGAGAGCGGGCTGAGGGCGGAGGAGAGCGGGCTGAGGGCGGGCGGGGGCGGGCGCCATTAACCGCCGCGCCGCCGCCGCCGCGCTCTTTGAAGCGGCCGCCTCCTCTCTGTCTCCCCCTGGTGGCGGCGGCGGGAGGCGCTGGCGCGGGGATCCCGGGCTTTCCCGCTCGGGAGCGTTCCCTGCGCTGAGGCGGGAGGCGGCGGCACCTTCCTGGGCGCCGAGCCGCCGTTTACCCGTGTGTTTTGGGGTTTAAAAATGGATTTGGAGATTCTGCCTGTCGGGTTTCCCAGATGGAAGCTCCTGGGGGCAGCTGGCAGAGATGGGGGGTCGGAGAAAACTCGCTCTGTCCCTGGGCACCTTCACTAGAATACCCAGAGGAGAAACTAAACCTCCCACCGCACACAAGCAATTCCTTGTAAAGCTCAATTTCAGGTTGTCCAGCACAAGAGTTTCGACCTCAGCCAAGAGATGATCTTGAGAAGCTGCTTGTCTTCACTGAATTCACTGCCTTTTCTCCACTATAAGACAATAAATTTCTGATAATTATGAATAGTCGTGACTTTCGTGATGCTCGTCATCTGAAAAGCACCATGTGTTTTAACTGTCTTCTCCCAGCACAGCCCAGTGCACTCAAGCTGATAACAAAAGCTTTTCATGCCAAGGAGAATCTCTATTGTTCTCCATCTCAGCCTAGATGTTGCCCTTGGCACTGCTAAATGCAGACTGCATCCAGAATTACTGCTCTCTTGGGAATGCAGTCACAAATTCTGCTACTATGGTACTGGATTCGAGTAAAGAAACAAGGAAATAAATTGAAAAACAATCAGAAAAAAAAACAAACAACAAACACGCACAAAAATACCCCACAAACCAACAAAAAAACCCACGTAAAATCACAAGCAAAGTTCAAAAATAGAAACATTTATTGAAATGTACTATACTCATGAAATGTTTGTCACTAATTACGTGACACTGACATGTAAAAATAAGAATTTGTAACATTCAAATGTATCAGCAACCTGCACACTGAAAAAGATGGCATTTTAAAATGCACCTTCGATTACAGTTTTGCTCATTATGCAAGGTATATTTGTCATTTTAACTGATGCCAAACACACATTTCTCTACAAGTTTTGCAAATCTGAACAGCTGCATAATGCTGCTTATTTACACTGTACATTCCTTCCCAATTCATCATTTTTTTAGCAAGTGTTTAGCTGCAGTACTATGAGATTACACATGAGTAAGCATAATCATGTTCACAGGACTTCATCTTAATTCCTGCCTCTTCAGGGTCAAAATTCACATACTCATCATCTAAGCTTCAAAACAGCCCTACTAAATATATTCGTTTTCTAGTCCCATGCTGAAATTTATGCCAAAATATAGCCCAAAGTTCATTTTTGGTCCGATGGGTATTGTGTTTATACATTAAAAAAGCCCAAAACCTCGGCAAAAAATCATTTTGCATATAGAAATAACAATTTCTTAACATCAATGATTGTCTATCACACTGTTATATGAAATTATTCATTTCCAAGGTACGTGACTGTCCTTTCCTTTGGAAAAGACTATCACTTAGTGTAGAAACTTCTTATTTATGTATGGTAGCAAGAGACAATCTCAAATCCAAACACTTTTAAGTTGATAAGAACTCAACCTTCTGATAAAATCCATCTCCAATGTCTGGATTTTTTTTTTTTGTTTTAACTGGATTTTCACATTTTAAGCTCCACTTTGTTTATTATGTAGGCACGGAGGAATTCTTGCAGCAAAAACCAGCCATTTAGAGTAAAATTCAAAGTGAAGAATGGAGGGATTTCTGGATCTGAATGGGAGTTTGTGCCCCTCACATCTGAGTGCTCTCATGCAGCTGGCATTTGCTGCAGATGCAGCAAGCTGGGACATTTCAGATCACATTGATACCCTCAGTCTTTCCTAGTGCTGGGTCTGAGCCAGCATCAAAGGAAAATGCTGCTTTTCTATCATGCATAGTGGATGCTGAGGAAGAGGCTAGATTTAAGTTTGAGCAATTGGAAGTAAAAACCCCACAGCTACATAAATTTGTGCTGCCCAGAGCTGCTCCTCAGGCAGAACTCCAGCTGAGGTCATCCAAACAGCTGCCAAAAGCCTGTGGGGTTAATGCGTGTGGGCCACATTTTAAATGTCACTTAGTATTAATAGAAGAAACCAAAATACTGAAATATAAATGTCTAGGAAGTGTTGGGATTGCAAAATAGCAGCAGACAAAAGAGCACCACTGAGACAATGCATTTGGAGTTAGAATACTAACAGTAGAAAGTGAAGGAATTAAAAAGGGGAATATTTTCACAGTTTATTCAGAGCTGTACTGTCTCTTACTCAGAAGTAGAATTAGAAGGGCCACCTGAGTTCTGCTTTGAGCAGTGCTTATCCCTGTGCCCTTCATACAGAGGTTTTTTGAGGGAGAGGGATAGTTAAATCTGGAAAAGTGCAATTATTAAGCCAGAAAAATTGCCAGAAAAACAAGAACAGTATATCAGCAGCATATCAGATTATTAGTTTACTAGGAGTTTTTTATTTGTCTCCATTTTAATGCTGCCTGCACTTAAATTCAGAGCCAGCTATCACAAAACCCAATTAGTTTCTAACTTCATCAGAACTGCATGTGTGGGGAGAGGAGAATATGTTAAAAATAAAAACTCTGTATTTGCAGATAAATGGAAAATGGAGAAAGTTATTAATAAAATGCAAACATGGTTTTCACTGTAAATATTTGTCAAAACTAAGGCCATTGCCAATGTGAAATAAAAGCTACTCATTATTAGCTAAAATCACTTCTGCGTTTTTGGACAAATATAATATTCTTTCATAATTAAAAATATGTTTTTACAGAAGATTACACCCCCCACAGTTTTGCAAATAAATGGAGGAGAGGAAGAAGAACAACAAAGCTTTTACATTTACGTATTAAAGAATGAAAATTGACTATTTTTTTATATTGATTGCTTTTTAAATGCATTATTACATATGATTTTTAGATTCTGACCCTCTGTTACCCCTGGAAAAGGCAGGGGCTCTTTTCCAATGAAATTCCAGCAGCCTCTCTTGTGATCTGGTTAGGAACTGATCTAATTAGCAGCACCTTTCCATCTAAATGTGAAAGCTCTGAAGTACTTGTCAGCATCCAACCAAACAGATAAGAACATAATCTGCATTCTCAAAGCATTTAACATATTCACAAATGGAGTTATAATGAATATCCATTGGTATATATACAATATATATAGCAATATATACATGCACATAAATATAAAAGCATTTTAATTACATATTGCACTTTCTCTCACTCAGTACATGGAGTTACCAGTCCAGTTTCATGTCTGCTTTACTCCACACATATTTTCCTCCTCTCTGTAGAAACATCTTCTCATCAAACCCACTGAACCTTATAGCTGCTTCTACTCCAACATCTAGGATGGACTTGGAGGGCTCCTTGCGACCATTTCTGCAGTTCAGAAAACGCATCTGGAGCACCAAGAGATCAGAGGTTAAAAAGGAAATTTGCTACAGCTCCAGTTTTCCACAGAATTAAAAGAGTTGCACTGCAATTCCACAAAAGCTTGTGTAAGTGCATGAACTGTTCAAGAAGCTCATGGTTAGACACAGTGAAAAATCTGAGCAGCAACCATAATTTACCAACACTCATTTCTGAAGATTAAAATCACAGAATCATAGGATGCTTTGGGTTGAAAGGGAACCTTCAAAAGTAATCTAGTCCAAACCCCCTGCAGTGACCAGGGACATCTTTAGCACAGAATCACTGAATGGCTGCTCTTCACTTACAGGCCCCAGCTGGAATACTGTGTCCAGTGCTGGGCACTCCAGTTCAGGAAAGACAGAGATTTACTGGAGAGAGTCCAGCACAGGGCACCAAGATGCTGAAGGGAGTGGAGATCTCCCTGCTGAGGAGAGGCTGAGAGAGCTGGGGCTCTTTAGCCTGGAGGAGACTGAGGGGGGAGCTCAGCAGTGTCTAAGATGTTCAGGGCAGTGTAGGGAGGATGGAGCCAGACTCTGCTCAGTGCCATCCAGTGACAGGACAAGAGGCAATGGGAGTCAGTTGGAGCACAAGAGGTTGAGGGGAAACACAAGGAAAAACTTGTTCCCAGTGAGGGTGGCAGAGCCTGGCAGGGGCTGCCCGGGGAGGTTGTGGAGTCTCCTGCTCTGGAGACATTCCAGACCCCCCTGGATCTGTTCCTGGGTGACTTGGTCTGGGTGCCCCTGCTCTGGCAGGGGAGTTGCACTAGATGATCTTCTAGGTCCCTTCCAGCCCCTGACACTCTGTGATCTGTGATTCTATTCAAGTTCTCAGTATGTTTGATGGGAAGAAATTACATCTATTCCTTGTGCTACATGGTAAAATTATTTTCTAGAATGCAGTGTAAATCCAATTGGTTATCACTGTTGTATACATACATATACTAGCATACAAATACCAAATATTTTATACCTTTATATATATAAAATACTTTATTTGATAATAAAGACTTACATATTCATCCAGAATGAGGTACGAATCCCTCATCTGTAATAGATAAAAAGAAAAAATAAATAAATTAAATTAATATACAAACCAAAATTCCATTCTAGTGAAAAATCAAGGATAAATGAAACAACTCTTCACTGGGTTAAAACCAAACAAGGAGTGTCTTAGCACTATTTCAGTGAACTTGGATCAAACTTATAGAAATGAATGACAAGATTAGTAGCATGCTTAAAAGACATTTATCCAGCTGGGCATGCACATTTCAATTAGACACTTGAGAGGTCATATTTCAAGAATTACTGGTTTATTCATGCTTTAATATCCAAGGGTTCTATGGACTTCTACACCAGCAGAACTTACACTGTTTTGCATACTGGAAAATTAAGTCATTTCCCAAACAAATGCCATGAGCATTCAAGCTGGTGTGTTTCATTATCACACCAGCAGACAAAGGTGTTCTCTTAGCTCAAAGGGAACCTCCAAACTCAAAAAGCTCTCAAGTCTGCACCAAGAAATGGACCAACAGCTAAGCTTAGACATGTTTGCTCAGCTAACTGGGTATCTCCTACATGATTCTCCCTAAAATTATCTGTGTGGATGGAGCTTCTCCTGTGTAGAGTGGGACATCTCTTTTGTCCGTTTGGAGTACACCTTTCACGGTGGTTTAAGAAATCAGAATCAGTCTTCTAGAACCAAACCTACTGAGTCTATTGTTTTGGTTTTGTAAAACTATACTTAAGAGTATAAAGTGCATTTCCATGAACATTCAACCTGCTGGTTTCCACAGGACAGGGATCAATGACTTTTTACTCTTGCATTCATAACTTCCTTAAAGAAAATTAAAGCCCTTAGTTTCCACTACAACAGAACCAGTTCCTGACAAAGTTTTACTGTCTCTCTTCTAAGCCAATACTAACAGAGAAAGTGTTAATTGCCATGCAAGCTTTCCAACTTCATTTGAAAATAAAGTTCCAAAAGGACAGTTTCCATTTTACCTTCTGATTAGATTCAGGTACCAAGCAGGAGACATCTTTGTGGCGATCCAGGAATTGCTCAAAGTCTTCATCACTGATAACAAATTTCTCTGCCTCTCTCAGGGCATCCTCACCACTGTTCTCCCCTTCGATGAGCAGACACTGGAATACCTGAAGACAGAGGCACCCAGTTAAGTTTTTCTTTATTCATTTGCCTTGAGCATAAGCCACTGTCACCCTGAAAAAAACCCTTCAGTTGTCTCAGTATCAATGTCTTTAATTTTTCTGTCAGTGGAGCCACAATGACACAACTTGTGATAACACTACATGATTTATTTTTAGCAAATTACTGTTACATAGTTCTAAGTGTAATTATGCAATCATGGTTCTTGAGCAGGTTTCCACAGATCTCTTAATTGCTCTAGTATTACCAAGAGCACAGATAGTCAAAGCTCAAGTAAACTTTTGATTCAAATCTCAAGCATTATGGCTGAGATTTAGCTATAAATGCCAGTAAGAACTATATACAGAGCAGACAATCAAGTCAATCCTTATTCTCAAATATTTTAACCTGATTGGTGACTGGAAGTTAACTAGCTTTGGATGGTCATGGAAAAGACAGGGACAACTTCCCAGAAGTAAAACCTAATAGTTATCTATTTAATAGCCTCCTAAATGCCAAGGCCTCAAACACATTCATACATAAGCTTGATAAAAAATCACAACAAAGATTCTTGACGTACAGGACTCCAGTTAAGTGTAGAAAGAGACAAAACCTGTCTCAACACTGTGTACACTGACCTTGTGTCCACGAACACCAGCCCCAGCTGGAGCTGGAGATGGGACTGAGCTCATTAGAGCTCCAGGACTTCACTTCATTATTACTTTAATCTGAATGGTTAATCTTTGGTATACACTACCTTCTTACCTTCCAACGCACAGGGTTGAGTGCCTTGATCTGCTCATTCATATCTTCCTCCACATTAAATCTGTTGATCACTGAATTTATTTTGAAAGCAACAGCATACTCTTGGCACCAGCGTCTCAGTTTGTGCAGATTTTCCACATGATTCTTCTTCCCTTGGCCACGGCCAATCAAAACATTCACATCCTCATTAAAGCTGTCACATGAGATCGCCAGAATGTCTAAATATTCACCTGAAAACGAGTTTAAAAAAATAAATATTAATATTCAGTACCTTGGTTAAAAGCTGCCAGGACTTTGCCCACTTTCACTTCCTTGTGATCTGTCACAAGGTGCCACACAAATACAGTTCTGTGAAGTCATCCCATGAACCACAAAAGCCACAGCAGCAGCAGCAGTATCAAAACATGTCTTTTGTCTGTCTCTGTGCATGTCTCCATAAGAAGACAGTCCCAACTATCATTTTATTATCCTGTTCTACCAAAGAGGCAATAGTGCTGCTCATGTATGCTCAGGTAATTAACATTATTTCACTGGTATTTACCTTCGGTTTGCATTTACTGTAAATGAACCACTAACAAACCATTTCCCACTTGCACAAAAGCCATCTTTTGGTGAGACTGCCCCGAGGAGGCTCCCAAACCCCACCGGTGCTGCTGTCCAGAAGAGTTTTTCCTTACCATATTTCTTGAACCAGCGTTCCCTGATCAAGCTGCCATTGCTAACGATGCTGACACTCGGCAGCTTCAGCTCCTGCTTGCAAAACTGCACCAGTTTGCCCACGAATTCCCCTCCGTCCTGAAGAAACGGTTCTCCTCCCGAGAAATTGATCTTCTCCATTCCTAGAAACGGGTGACAGAAAGATGCTGGCACGCTCTGCCCGCCCCTTGCCAGTGCCCGGCTACAGCGATGCGAAAAGGGCCGCTGGGGACCTCCGGACCCCGGCCGCCTGAACTCACCCGCCTCCTTCAGCATCTCCAGCCCCCGCTTGGCCTCCTCCAGCGGCAGCACGAAGGAGGTTTTGGCCGTGTGGAAGCAGAACCCGCACTTGTAGTTGCACTGCCGAGTGAAGTGGTAATTGACGCTGGTGGGCGTCGGGGACGCGTCGTCCGACTCCTGCTCCCGCCCGGGGCTCGCCGGGGCTGCGGGGCTGGGGGGTGCCAGGCGCCGCCAGCCGAGCAGGGGCAGGGACAGGGGCAGCAGGTTCCAGCAGAGAGCTCCCAGATGCCCTCGCAAAGCCGTCAGCACCGCCCGGGCCAGCGCCAGCGGCAGGCGGACCAGCACGCCCAGGGACATGGCTCTGCTCGGAGGGATGCTCTGCTCTTCTCTCCGACCCGCCTGGCTTCGCTTCGGCTCCACTCGATCCGCCTGGGCTCAGTTCGATTAGACTCGGCCCAGTTTGGCTCGGCTCGGTTCCACGTAGCTTGGTCTGGGCTCTGAAGCTGCCCCGGAGCTCCCGGGGCTCCGCGTTTAAAAGCGCGACGGGTCCGTCCCGGCTCCTCCCCACTCACCGTGCGGGGCCGTCGGGAAGAGCTGGGTTTCGTTTTCCTTTCTCTCCGAAGGGAAACTCGGCTCCGAGCCATGAGCTCGCCGCTCGATGTTTTTATTCTCACGGCCCCGTGCCCCATCCCTCCCACCTACCCACCCACCCAACCCGCTTTTCATTCCCGCAGGAACGAAACTCAGTGACCGACCCCAGCTCTGCCCAGGGCTGGTAGTTCCTGTGAACGCGTGCTTTGAACACTTCCAGCATCCCAAGATCCCCTTCGATGTGTGAGCCATGAGCTCTTCTAAGTTGAAGGAGGTTTCCAAAACAGAGTACTCCAGGTTAGGGAGTGTGATGACTTCAGATAAATAACAATAAAACACTTGAAGGATCCTCAATTCTTGCTCTTGGTTGGGGATTCAAACAGTTTACTTGCAGAGTATTAGGATTTATTAGATGATGGCTTAAACGAGGTGAAATTGACATTTGTTTTGCACTGCTTAAGATGAGTGGCTTTGCTTAGCAGGAGTGACTGGAGTGCTGAGGTTTAGGCTGCAAACCACAGCTGAACTTTAGCTGAAATGAAGAAGTATTGGGAGTCTTGCACAATCAAATTAATTGGACCAAATAATTCAAGGCAAAGACCTTCAAGGAAAGAGATAAGCTATTTAATCTGAAGTCAACAGAAAACAGATGAAACTCAGGTGCAGATAAAACTGCAGGGTGATGAAACTCCATGAGCAGGTAAAACTCCAAGCTAAGCCTAAGAGAAGCTATTAAACAAGCTAATTAGCTATTAAACAAGCTAATTGGACCAAAAGTCACATGGACAGCCATGACAACAGCTTGTGTGATAGATTGGAGGCATTCAAAGCCCAAGAGGGATCCTTCTCTGGAGGGACTAAGCTGGAGGTGAAACAAACCAACTTTGTGGCAGAACTTAGGGTCCAAACTCCTCTTTAGGGCTCAAGTCTGGAAGCAGTTGCAGTGACTCATCCCTCCTTGGGGTGCACGAATACAACGGGTGCCCCTGACTGGAAAACTAAAACACAAATGCAGTTGAATGAGGGAAAAACACAATATAAACACAGACACATTTGCAAGAAGTGTATATGTGATCTCTAGCTCAGCAAGTATTTAAACTGATGGCTCAAAGAATCTAGGATGGGATGTTGGGAGAAAGATCTTTCTGTCTTTTCCATATTCTTCTAAAAACATCGTGGCCACTGTTTGAAGAAGAATATGGAAAAAGATGGAAGAAGAAGGTCACTTGGTCTGAACTTGGTCTATCCTAACTTCTGTGTTTTTAGGATCTTATCCCCAGACATTTCTCTTTTAGGGGAGGGCCATTTCCTGGTGTTCTTTACATTTTAACCTGTGTGCAAACAGCTCTGTTCTGTTTGTGTGTATCTTAAGTACCTATGCACTTTATTAACCTTCAACTTCAGTTTCCTGTTTCAGGTAGGTGTTTGTCTGCATTCGAGGGCTGGGCACTTAGTTCTACCTTTTTAAGTTACACAGTGATTAATATTCAGGGGTTTTCCACTTTCTGGATGGATCAAAATATTTTTAAATGGTCACACAGCTTTTTGTTGTGTGAAATAGAGATCTCTTGCCTATAGCTATGTGTGAGCACAGTGGGCCCTCAAAGGTGTGAAGAGGCTCTGGAAAAGTGTTTTTCATATAACTAACACATTTGTTCTTCAAATAATTTCAAAGGTAATAACATAAATAATAAATAACATAAAATAATAAAATAACATTAACTAATAACAAAGGTTCTTGTGAAGACACTGAAAAATACGTAAGATAATTTAAAACCAGTTTCATACTCTCTACACTGCCTTTAAATACAAAGATCTGAACTTGGACATTAAAGGCAACTGTTTGTGTGTTTTTACCTGCATCTGTATAATCAGAAAGGCCTAAAATCTTGCAAAAAGATACTTTGAAGTAATTAGCCAGGACAGATATCACACACCTATTATAAATGATCTTATAAGCATATTATAAATGAGAAAGGAGGAACCACCCAATTGGCTAAGAAATGTTTGTAATAAAGTTATGTAAAGGTTATGGGAGGGGGAAAAAGAAAAGTAAGCTCTTTGCAGTCATTCAGCAGGGAGGGAGGGGGAAGGCACCAGAAAAACAGAAGTGCAAGGAGCCAGCTAGGTCAGAGAGGACCAGTGTTCAGCTTTTCAAGAGCTTTTGAAATGGAATTTGGCTGCAAGTCAGTTGGACCTCAAAAAAATGAATCAACAGAAAAATGGCAGATAAGCTTCAAGTGTAGATAAAGGTAAGGCAGCACATGTAGGAAAGAAGAATTGAAACCTTGTATGCTTTCTGCTGAGCTCAGTGGTGTCACATCTGAGGAAAGATTTCAGGGGTCAGTGTTGCTACCCCTCTGAAATCGATGGCTCAGCTGCAAAAATAAAGTCAACAACCATGCAGAGAGGTATGAAAACAAGCCAAATGGCAGCACTTTGCCACTCTCTGGAACCATGCTACATGCACTCATACTTGGGCTAGTGATACAATTTAGATTTCCATGTCTTGGCAGGACTTTGTGGCACTAAGAAATTAACCCTGCATCTAAAGTGCTAAGGGAATGAAGCATTTGCCCTGCAGCAGGTGAGGGCTCTCCTTTGACATGATAAAGCTGAGGGAGCTTTAGAAAACAATTAAGTTGATAAACAAGCTGAGTGTTGGAATGTAATTTTGCTAGACAAAATACTGGGCAAGAAAAGCCACTACTTGTGACTCAGTAGTGCATATTATCATATTCTTCAAATAAGCATCTATTGGCTTCCTTTCTAGTGAGTCATGTTTACCTTGTGTCTTCTGCCATTCATACCCAGCATCCATAGCCACACACAGCAGTGCTCAGGTATGAAAACAGGCACGTTGAACCTGAAAAAAACTAGTTCCAATACCTGCTGCTGTGGCTGTATACAAGATCCTCCAAGGCTGTGTTCATAGTTCCTGCTCTGCTCCAGCCTTCCACCAGCTTCCTAGCTGATCTCTAGCTGGGACTGTCTGCCAGCTGCTCCCCTCTCCCTGCAGAGAGAGAATCACAGAATGTTTAGGGCTGGAAGGGAGCTCCAAAGGGCATCTAGTGCAGCCCCCCTGGCCAGTGGAAGATAAAAGTTTATGAGTGATTTTTTGTAGAGTGTACTTGTTTGTAGAGTATACTCTTTCAGAAGATGCATCAGAAGCTTAATTTTATACACCTCTAAGTTTTCCAATTATTGAAAGGGAGAAATAGGATTCTGCAGAGGTGCAGGTCCTGCTACATTTCAAATTACATATTTGGAACACTCAGACTTTTTTGGTACCTTTACTCACAGCTGCTGCCATGAACCTAACTGTTGCAGCTTCTGGCTCCTGCCCTTGAGCTGATGAAAGCCATAACTGTTTATCACAAAGTTGAGGCAATACTGCAGGCTTGTTAAAGTCCATTCGATTTGCCAAATTATTAGTCTGCTAATCTCACTATCAAGAAGATGAGTAACAGCATAAAGAGGTGAAGATACTAATACACCCAGGCACCTCAGTGCAAGTGCACACTGCAGCACAGCAAAACACTTCCATTTATGACTCCCTTGGCTCTTTGTCCCACTCAGGAGCAGCAGAGGGAGGTAAAGTCAGGTTGGCCAAGGCTCTGAGCAGCCTGCTCTAGGTGAGAGTGTCCCTGCTCCCTGCAGGGGGGCTGCACTAGATCATAGAACCATAGAATCATAGAATTATTTGGCTGGAAGAGACCTTTAAGATCATCAAGTCCAGCCATTGACCCTACACTGCCAGGGTCCCTAAACCATGTCCCCCAGCACCACATCTAAGATGCCCTTTGGAGGTCCCTTCCAGCCCTAACCACTCTAGGATTCTCTGGTTCTCTGAGTGCAGTTGCATTTCCCTTTCGTTTGGTTGGTTTTGATGGTTTGTTTGTTGGTTTTGGGGGGGTTTGTTGTGATCACCGCTATTCAACCACGGGAAAGAGTGGGAAATCACCCCTTTTTATGCCAGGGGGCGGGCAGACCGCATCCCGAGGCTGAGACTTTCTTTTCCAGCTCCAGCCACACACAGGGCTGTTCCTACCAGAGCCTTTCTGTCCAGCACCACTACAGCGGGAGGCAGAAATCCCGCCCCTCCGAGGCCCTGCACAGAGGCGATTCCCCGGCCGGCGGACTTAGTTTCGTTTCCCGCTGGTTCCGCCGCCAGCCCTTCTCATTCCCTCCCACCCCTTCTCCTCCTGCCCTTCCCCGGCAGCCTGCGGCCGCGGTTCTGGGCGGGGATGCTGCGGGTCTGCGCTCCGGGGTCGCCGGGAGCCCTGCGCCGGGTGCTGCCGCTCAGCGCCGCCGCCGTGCGCGCCCGCCTGCGGGAGGTGAGGCCGCCGGGGCTGCGGGGGCTGCGGGGAACGCGGCCCGGGCCCCTCCAGCTTCAGAGTGACGGGGGGGGAAGAGGTGTGAAGGGTGATTTCTCTGCTTGCAGTGCGCAGCCAGGATCCCGGAGGCCGGAGCCCTGCTGGGATTGCTGGAGGAATGTGCGGAGCATCAGAGGAAAGGAGGCTTTCCCGTCATCGTGGTTGAGGGGCTGGATGCTACAGGTGAGAGAGAGCAGGGGTTGGTTGCTGAACCGCAGAGAAATCGTTGGGAAGAGCATCTGCTGTGCCTTTCAGCCAGATGTAAGTCTTAAAAATAATAATAATAAAATAATAATCCTGGAAACCCGTGATGGAGTTGAAAGAATATTCGTAATACATCAACCAGTCTGTGGTAATTTGCATTCAGGAGATTAATTCCTAATCTATGGAAATGAAAAAGTACCAAGAGTGGCATACTGGAAACTCAAGTTTCATGTGTGGATGATGAAAAATACTTTTACTGGAGAATTTTCAAATGCCTGAATTAAAGTAGGGGTAGTTGGGAAACTGGCAGCAGAGGGTTGAAAATATTAGTTGCCTCTGAGTAACTTTGATTTGGACTTTGAATTTAAAGCAAACTCAGAACTCCTTCTAAATTAACAGTGTGCCACATCCGCGTGAAGTGTGCCTCACAAAAAATAGTGTCAATGGATATTTAGAGAAATTGCCGCTCACTGAAGGGAGTGAAGACCAAAAGCTGGGTAGAGGTGGGGGGTGGAAGGCTGTGAGAGAAGGAAATGAAATAGTAATTCCTACAGCCACACTCATTTCCCACTGGAATCCTTACCTGAGGTTACATGCTCAGGTTAGAACACGTGCTCCACCTGGACACATCCCAGCGTTTTGCAGTTTTTGCTGTTGTTTCTGACATGTAATCTAACTATTTTTCCTCCTGTAAATGAAATGCAGGCAAAACCACAGTAACTCAGTCTGTTAAGGACACCCTGAATGGCATTCTGCTGAGATCCCCACCAGCCTGCATCAGCCAGTGGAGGACAGTGTTTGACGAGGAGCCAGCACCCATCAAAAGAGCATTTTATGCTGCAGGCAATTACATTCTGGCTTCAGAAATAGCAAAAGCATCTACTCAAGCACCTGTGATTATTGACAGGTTTGTATATTTAAGAAGTCTAGAAATATACAATGGTAGAGGTTAGAAAGGATCTCTGGAGATCATCAAGTCCACCCCCCTGCCAGAACATGATCACCTAGGGCAGGCTGCACAAGAACATATCCAAGTAGGTTTTAAAAGTCTGTAGAGCAGGAGACTCCACAACCTCTCTGGGCAGCACCTTCCAGGCTCTGGCACCCTCACAGGAAAGCAGTTTTTCCTCATGGGGAGGTGAAACTGCCTGTGTTCCAGTTATTGCTCCTCATTCTATCCCAGTAACAACTGAAAAGAGACTAATGACTTCTGCTTGACACCCACCCTCCAGATATGGTAAACATGACTAAGATCCCCTTTCAGGCTTCTCCAGGCTAAACAGCCCAGGGGGCTCTCAGCCTTTCCTTACAAGAGAGATGTTCCAGTCCCTTAATTACCCTCATGGCTCTCCACTAGACCGTCTCTCTTGAACTGGGAGACCAGAACTGGACACTCCAGATGTGGTCTCACTAGGGTAGAAACTCTTTGCATGTGAGTGCTATTTTTAACCAAAATCAAAAACACTGAAATACTTTTAAACTGGCCTCAGCAGCAGTGAAATAGATAAGATAGAGTGCCTCCTAGTGGTGCGAACGTTAAATGCAAGTGAAATTAAAGTCCTTCACATGTAGAATCCTATAATGGTTGGGGCTGGAAGGGACCTCCAAAGGGCATCTAGTGCAGCCCCCGTGCAGGGAGCAGGGACACCCTCAACTAGCCCAGGCTGCTTAGAGCCTTGGCCAACCTCACCTGCAATAGCTCCAGGGATGGGGCCTCAACCACCTCCCTGGGGAGCCTGTGCCACTGATCCACCACCCTCAAGGGAAACAACTTCTTCCTGAGATCCAGTCTAAATCT
>VYZU01042404.1:64166-82933 GCA_013401355.1 Ceyx cyanopectus
TTCATTGTCCTCTTAATTGCAATAATTTATTATTATTTTTATTATTATTATTAATTTTATTATTATTATTATATTATATTTTTATTGTTATTATTTATTATATTATAACTGAATAAATTCATTCAGGTGTCAGAGGCACTGCTATACCAGTCTGTATCCAGTGCTGATCTGTAAAGAAGGAAATGCTTTCATGCCATGTGAATATGGATAGAACTCTGGGCATCACTGTCAAGGCAACTATGCACTTTGTGGTCTGCATTGGAATAGCTTCTAATGGTTTGTTTTCTTTGCAGTAATTTCATTCTTAGCTTCATACCTGATTTTTATTCCTTTGTCTTTTCAAAGTGAACACTTTCTCTCAAGACTGACAGCTAATGCCATTTCATATCCCTGCAATTTCAAGTTTAATTTCCTTGTTTGCTATTGAAATAGAGTTGAAGAGTCATACAGAAGGATGGTGAATCCTGCGTGTCAAGAGGTTGATGCCAGCCACTCCAAGGAAGAAGTTCTCAAGACAGTGCTGAGACTAATTAAGAAACACTGTGGTTTGTGAAAGCAACTTCTGTGCAATAGCACTCAAAAAATACTTTTAAATGAATTAAAAAGATAACATTTTATTGCCCCTCTGCTTTTGGCAGCTCAAAGTGCACTGTGATGTGTTTCACCCCACGGGAGAATCTTCTCTTTCTTGTGCTGACTAATCTGTGCAGGTTGTCTGTTCCATCTTTGCCTACTGGACTGTTCTGTAGAAGGCAAAATACTACTCACATGTTACTGGAATAGAGGATGAGCAGCTGCTTGCTGCTGTGATGGGCACCCTGGAAAAAATGACTGAGCATCAGTGAGCATCTAGGCTCTGAGTAGTAAAGTCATAGCCATCAATACATATAATTAATACCAATTCATTTCAGAGGGAAACAAGAGAATGCTGGCTTACTATAAACACAGACCTGAGAAGAACCTGATGTTTCAAACATTTTAGAAATGATGGCTGAAATACTTTTCTATGAAATATTTTCTATATCCTATTAAAAATTGTTTATGTGAATTTGTGTTCTTTTGAGGGAATGTGAAATGAAAAACCACAGACAATCTGTAGAGTGGGAATGGTTGTACCTTTGAATTTTACCAATTCTTTCATGTGGGGTTTTTTGCACATGCTGAATGGGAAAGCAGGATGCCATCAAGACTTCAGCTCTGCAAAGCCTTATTTTTGTGTAAAATTTATGTACACTAAACACCGTTGGTAAAGTTCAGGTGTTTCTTAAAGTACAAAATAATACTTTTACTGGCTCAAATTAAGCTTTGTGTGCTTTTTATTTATATAAAAAAAATCTAAGAGTTTTAGATGATCCATTTTTACAAGAAATTTTGTTTTATTTATTTATTTGATTGTGTTTTATAGAATCAAGAATCACAGAATTGTCATGGTTGGAAAAGACCTCTAAGACTGTAGTGTTTCAATCACTTTTTTTTTGTTTTTTTCTCATATTTAATCTCATTTGCTTCCATTTTTTTGTGGTCTAGAGGGGAATAGATGCTTAAATGGGATGGTATTCAGTTGCCTAAGCACAGACATCCACGGCCAGTTAGTTTCCCTGAGGTAACTGAGCTGTCTGGGTGGGGCTGGCAGATAGGACAGGAGACATTTGGTTGAGCTGTTGGTCTGCAGAGTGGCAGCTGGAGGCCTGCAGGGGTGCCATATGGTGCCCACCATGGCACTGTTGGCCCATTGAGCAGTGAGAGGGGCAGAAATGGAGCCTCTCTGGGCTCTCCCTCCATTAGCAGGTGGGTTGGAACAAGCAGCACAGAGGAGGTGCCCCCCAGAGCCAGTGTGTGCCCTGCATGTTACCATCAGAAGCCTTCTGTGGGGGAGCTTCACTGAGCAGACAGCTAGGAAATGGGGGCTTTGCATAGGAAACTAAAAGTTATTTAACTGCAGCAGCAATGCAAATTATATATATTTATATATATTAGTAAATATCAGACCTTGCTTGACCTTGATCTACTCCATCAGGATTAATACAGGCATGAACATGCTTCTTCTTCGATGAGAAGCACCAAATATTCAAGCAATAGAGTTGCATGGGAAAGATTTAAAGGAGTTTCAAAAGTCAAATATTTATATATTTGGATTTTATATTTATTTAATCATCTTTTGGGATGACAGTTGCTTGTCTTTTAAGTTTATCTTCTTCTCATCCTTCTATTAACTCATTCTATCAATACTGCTTTTGCTTCATGCAAGATCTGCAGCACACTGAATTAATTCTGTGCTTTTAGAACACATCTACAAGCCATCTTTTAGTCGGTGTGCAGCTGAGGAAACGCCACGAGAGGGAGTGAGAGCACCAACCAAGGAAGCATTTGGGCATTGAAGAGCTTGTTCCACCTCTGGATAAATGCACTCAGCTTTAGGGTGGTAGAAACATCCAACACACCAGAACTGCAAGAGCAGGGGGCTTGGCTCAGAAGCTGTTTGTGTTAAAAGGTGGAAACCCAAAAGATAAAGATATTTTGATGCATGAGGTAGGTGTTATCCTTTTGATTCTTGATTTTCTTTTACAGAGAGCACTGGCTAAACTCTTCAGCTGCCCAATGGCATACAGATGTGGCTTTTAGCAGCACCTTTATACTGTTCCTCCAAGAGAAAGGGAAAAGGGGAATATTTAATAAGATGCTGGATAAGACCCTCAGTTGCACAGCATTGGAATACACTTGACAGCAGCACTGCTGAAGCAACGTTTGACTTTTCCATCACTGCTCTCTTGTGGGGNTTGTGTTTTATAGAATCAAGAATCACAGAATTGTCATGGTTGGAAAAGACCTCTAAGACTGTAGTGTTTCAATCACTTTTTTTTTGTTTTTTTCTCATATTTAATCTCATTTGCTTCCATTTTTTTGTGGTCTAGAGGGGAATAGATGCTTAAATGGGATGGTATTCAGTTGCCTAAGCACAGACATCCACGGCCAGTTAGTTTCCCTGAGGTAACTGAGCTGTCTGGGTGGGGCTGGCAGATAGGACAGGAGACATTTGGTTGAGCTGTTGGTCTGCAGAGTGGCAGCTGGAGGCCTGCAGGGGTGCCATATGGTGCCCACCATGGCACTGTTGGCCCATTGAGCAGTGAGAGGGGCAGAAATGGAGCCTCTCTGGGCTCTCCCTCCATTAGCAGGTGGGTTGGAACAAGCAGCACAGAGGAGGTGCCCCCCAGAGCCAGTGTGTGCCCTGCATGTTACCATCAGAAGCCTTCTGTGGGGGAGCTTCACTGAGCAGACAGCTAGGAAATGGGGGCTTTGCATAGGAAACTAAAAGTTATTTAACTGCAGCAGCAATGCAAATTATATATATTTATATATATTAGTAAATATCAGACCTTGCTTGACCTTGATCTACTCCATCAGGATTAATACAGGCATGAACATGCTTCTTCTTCGATGAGAAGCACCAAATATTCAAGCAATAGAGTTGCATGGGAAAGATTTAAAGGAGTTTCAAAAGTCAAATATTTATATATTTGGATTTTATATTTATTTAATCATCTTTTGGGATGACAGTTGCTTGTCTTTTAAGTTTATCTTCTTCTCATCCTTCTATTAACTCATTCTATCAATACTGCTTTTGCTTCATGCAAGATCTGCAGCACACTGAATTAATTCTGTGCTTTTAGAACACATCTACAAGCCATCTTTTAGTCGGTGTGCAGCTGAGGAAACGCCACGAGAGGGAGTGAGAGCACCAACCAAGGAAGCATTTGGGCATTGAAGAGCTTGTTCCACCTCTGGATAAATGCACTCAGCTTTAGGGTGGTAGAAACATCCAACACACCAGAACTGCAAGAGCAGGGGGCTTGGCTCAGAAGCTGTTTGTGTTAAAAGGTGGAAACCCAAAAGATAAAGATATTTTGATGCATGAGGTAGGTGTTATCCTTTTGATTCTTGATTTTCTTTTACAGAGAGCACTGGCTAAACTCTTCAGCTGCCCAATGGCATACAGATGTGGCTTTTAGCAGCACCTTTATACTGTTCCTCCAAGAGAAAGGGAAAAGGGGAATATTTAATAAGATGCTGGATAAGACCCTCAGTTGCACAGCATTGGAATACACTTGACAGCAGCACTGCTGAAGCAACGTTTGACTTTTCCATCACTGCTCTCTTGTGGGGCTGTGACCAAATCACCCAAACCTCAGGGATAATTAGTGATTAATTATTAGGTAACTAATATTCAGAAAAATCCCAGAACTAAAGTACCTCAATAATATTGTATTATTTTATCTAGGCCCCATTTGCTCTCTATGTTTGAAATGAATGTGTTAAAACTCTTCCCCATCACAAAAATCAACGTATACTCAATACAATAACCAATGCAAAAGAATATATGCTGCAGGTAGAATATATGCTGCAGATAGAATATATGCTGCAGGTAGATGAAGCTTAGGGTCTGTGATTGTCACAACTAGCAGAAAATAACTGGATTATCTTTAACAATGATGGGTTTTGCTCAAGTGCCTCCTGGTTTTCCATGCAGCCATGCAGAAGCCATGCTGCTGAGGCTACAATGCAGGTATTCTGATTTAAAAGTCACCATCCCCTGAGCTCTGCAGCAAGGCAGGCACAGCATTGACCTGGCTGCCCATTAAAGCCCTGCCTTCTGTCTTCTCACTTTGCTTTCTCACAGTGAGTTTGCTCAGGCTGCAATAATTAAGGGTGTGTCAGATTTTTCCATAATATTATCCTTTTTTTTTTATATACAATTTCACTCTTGGTTGCAACCTGACAGATGTAGTTGAGAACCTGCTGCTTTTAAAGCACTTTCTGAATGCCTTGAAGCATTCTTTGAACCAAATTGGGCCATTAAGGAAAAGGGGACTGAACTCCATCATACACTGCTTCTAAAAACCTCTTTCAAGTCAGTAGGAATTCCTGCCCCTCTTTCTCCTGGTATTTTTTCAGGCCACAAATAATGGTAGGAGTAATCTAAACTACTGATGGTAAAGATATTACAAAATCTCAATGTGAAAGTAACACGTTACCTCCACAATTAATATTGTATTGAGTTTTTATTTTAAAACAGGAGAAAAAAACGACTGTTGAAAAATTAGTTGCAGTGCTTCAAAAATCTTATTAAGTCCATGCCTTTTCTAAGCAGTTTTAAGTAGTGGCATTTATGGTGAAAACTGCTTGAAATGTGTCCTTTTAAAATGCCATTTTTAGTTTCTCATCATTTTACCAATCAGTCTGAGTTGAAATTTCCCTGCAGTGTGCTTGCCCCAGTGTGAATGCTGAAGTGTCAGCACAACATCCACAAAACACTGCAAAAAAAGCTGCACTGATTCCACAGGATGGCATACAGGGGAAAAAAAAAAGCAATAAAAAAAAAAGCTTCACCCATTTTAGGAAGTTTCAGGCACCATTTTGTGGAAGGACTTCATCAATTCCATGGTTTTCACTGCATATGAGACCTCAGTTGTGGCCCACCCCTGACTAGGTGTCAGAAATAGGCTTTTAGCACCCACCAAACATAATCAATCAACATCTGGCCAAGCCATAAGCTCCTGCAGCTTCTCAATTAACTGCAGCTCAGAGGATGCTTGTTAAAGAGACTCTGCTGCCACCAGTGAGCACAGCCTGGGATGTCAGCCTGGGGATTAATAACAGGAGAATAAGGCAAAAGCAAGTATATATATATATATATACACACATGTATATATGAGATGTGCACAATGAAGGACCACTGTCCATCTAGAGCTGAAGGGCAGGGTTTGTTGGAGGCTCAAGCTGGTAGTGAACAAGACAGAACTCACCAGGTTCAGTGTGACAAAATGTTTTCTTCTCTATCCACACCTTGCACACCCCATGGGACTGGTGGGAAGGTGGGATTCAGGCCATGGACCAAAATAGAGATCTAGCAAAGCTGCATTCCAAGGGACCTTCATGTCACTATGAAAATGGAAAGCAGTGAAGGGTTTGTCATCCTGGGCACATGACATAATAACTTTTTAAATATGTATATATAAATACACATATTNAAACAACATTGCTGAAAAATCTGGCAAAAAAAAATTTTGCCTGATGTGATTTCAACATTTTGACACACAAATCCTCTGCCAGTCAAGCTAAAAATGTGCTTTGCATTATCTCAAGCAATCCGAATCACAGCATTTAAAATCCAAACGTATAATACCACATAATTTTCAGGTCTTTCAATTAATATAAGCACCCTTGAATTTTATAGGCAATGGAGGGGAACTAGAATTAAAAGCCTTAATTTTTTTCTGTGTGTGATTAAATGGAAGCATCTCTGCAGTGTCTGTCATAAATATCTGACCATTTCCTAGTCACTGCAGCATTGAGACAAGCCCCATTCTGCAGGCTGGATGTGTTTTGTGTAGACTCACCTAATTTAAGAATTATTTTAATGAATTACCAACACTTAAAGTCTTCATCTCGATAAATGAAGGTAATTTCTGCTTTCTGCCTCATTGACACCACAGCCCATATTGCACCATTTCATTACAATAAGCATCATAAATAAAATTTTAAAAAAATCTTCAGCATATGGAAAATACTTGAAAGGGCTGAAACAACATCACTGTGCAGGTAGGTGCCCTCTGAGTACAAAGCCATCCTCAGGCTGCTTTGGCTGGTGCATGCACAAGGGCAGCATTAGCATCCCCAAGCCTCCATGGGTGAGGGACCCCCTCACTCCCCAGCTGTCTCACAGATCACACAGTGTCAGGGCTTGGAAGGGACCTAGAAGATCATCTAGTCCAACCAAGTCACCCAGGAACAGATCCAGGAGGGGCTGGAATGTCTCCAGAGCAGGAGACTCCACAACCTCCCTGGGCAGCCCCTGCCAGGCTCTGCCACCCTCACTGGGAACAAGTTTGTCCTTGTGTTTCCCCTCAACCTCTTGTGCTCCAACTGACTCCCATTGCCTCTTGTCCTGGCACTGGATGACCCTGAGCAGAGTCTGGCTCCATCCTCCCTACACTGCCCTGAACATCTTGACAGACACTACTGAGCTCCCCCCTCTGGGTTTTGCAGCAGCAGGTCTTTGGAGGAGCAGCTTCAGCAGAACCATGCAGTAGTAAATTCAAGAGTGACATTTGGTGCCTAGTGTGGAAATGGAGGCACAGACATGACAAAGGAGCTGCTGCTAGCTGGGGAGATGCTGGGTGCACTGCAGTGATCAATTGTTTCTCTGTGGTGTGTGTGAGACAGAAATGGAGCACATATGGCAGACTGGCATGCTGGCACTTCTCTGTTTCCAGTGCAGCAGAAAACTGTGCATCTAACAGCTCTTCTCAATCAGTGACACTGGTCAATATCCAAATGACAAGAAGAAATCATGCCTTTTCTCTCCATCATCAGGGATTTTTAAACAAAGCCTCATTTCCTAATATGACAGTGTCTCTTTGTACCAGCTAAAACTTGATAATAACTCCAAATTCTAGGCATTATGCAGACAGAAAACACATATCTTATGTACATATCTACATGTAACCTTCCAGTTACATGATTAGACTCTATCCAGTATTGCTATCTACACCTCATCAATATCCCAGGTACTGTCTGCTTGTGGAACAAATACCAGTGATGCTCAAAGGAAAAAAAAATGTTTACTACTTAGCAAAAAGCTCTTCTTCTTCATCTACTTTCTGACTGAAATAATAAAGCTTCTTCCCTCTCCCCTCTCACACATTCCAGTGCAGTATCAATAAGGCAGAAATATTCAGTATATTTCTGATGCTAGTCTGTAATTTTATCTTCTTTGCAACATGCACAACACTAGACAGGTGTTTTGAAAAGTAAATGAAAAGAAGTGTAGTGTGGGACACAGAGCACAGACTGCTGCAGTAGGCTGCAGCACAAGAAGCTCAACATCTCTCTGCTTAATAGGGTGTCAGGCTTGTGTAATGGGCAGAAACCATCCATTTAAAATCCATACAGCTCTCCAACTAAAATATAAAACACATTAATAATAATAATAATTTATAAATATAAAATATAATATATATTATATATACTATATAATATAAATATAATATGTCATATAGTATATATAATATATCATTAATATATATAATATATAATATATATAAAATAATAAATATAAAATATAATAACAATAAATAAATATAAAACACACTCTGCTATTCTACCCCCTTCCTGAGAAGGCAGGAGGTAGATAGCAGAGCCCAGGCATCATGTGGCCAGTTACCATACAACAGTACATAGCACAGCAGTATATAAAATATCTAGGAAGGGTACCACAGGCTTCTTCAGCCAGGCAGCAGCAAATAGCAGTGAGCAGTGCTGTCCCAAGCGTGATGCCTGGCAGCCAAAAGGCCATGTATGTGCCTTAAAGGAGTGTGCTCTGAGCAGGTTTCTAAGCAAGTTATTCATTTCCAGCATTATGTGCCCGTGGTTAAAGGGATTAGCCAGTGGTAATCCAGTTCTGAAGGAGATTAGCTTTGGGAAGCAGGAGAAAGCTGCACTGGGCACGTTTTTGGCTCTGCTGACTTGAGTGTTTGCTGGGTGGGGAGGGAGAAGGATGGATAACCTCCACCCTCTGTTTGCTTCCCCACTGGAGGCCTCTACACAACTGTCAAAAAAAAAAAAGCTTTTATTGTCAGCATATTTCTAGGCCACTTAGGATGACAAAGTGCAGAGAGCAGTTAGGCAGCCTTCTGGGGAAGGTGAAGCCCTGTGCAAACAGAGCTCCAGGCACACAACTGCCCCTTGGGCACTGAGGATTCCCACCACTGGCTGATGGCTGGCCTAGAATTAGAAATATAATATATTAGTAATATAAATCTGATCCAGACTTGGCATCAGGTGTGTTTATACAACATGATCCCCAGGTCTTCAGTGATGCTATTTTGGATCACAATGATGTAAGCAAGGTGAAAACAAGGAGGTGCTGGGTTCTAACAACTAATAGCACATGCCATTTCTATAAATGTTGTTCTATCTTTCATCTACTGTTGCCCTGAACCCTCCACCTGAACTATGCTACGTGAGCTTTTTGGCTCCCCATTAAAACATCAAATAAATTTTACTTTTATAAGCAGCTTTTCAGTGCTTGGGCCTTTTCAGGCAGAACCAGCACTGATGCTAATGACACCAGCATCAATATTGACCCCACAGACCATAGCAAGCCTCTAATTCCATCAGGAGAAGGGCTTGAGGAGTTTGTTTCTGTCAGTTAGGGGATGTCCACTTCAGCCTGCAGCCTGGCCAGTTTGGTTTTGAAGGACTGGCTTCCAACAATCAGAGAAAGACAGATGTTTAGAGGATTTTTTTCTGTAGGAATGGGAGTTTAAGTCATTATATTGCCTTGGAATTTGAGTGTAACCCTGAATCTGACAGCATTTATCCTGTTCATATACTAATTTTTTGTAAGATTTCTTGCAGCTGAGGTTGCTTTTTTCCTGCTTCAGCCTCTTGCTGTCTGTGAATGAATTTTACTTCTCATCTCATAACTTGATGTGCTTGGTTAAGGACTATACTGCATGCAGTCACCAGCACCCTTCTCCTGCTTCTTTCTCCCTGGAGACTGGAAAACTTACTTCTTGTGTGTGTGCACACATGCTTTGCCTTGGGACAGCTGCAGCACACCTGTGAAAGCCCTGCCAAAAACATAAGGAAACCAAAAAACCCCAAGCCTAGTAACAAGAAAGAATCCCCAAACAAAACAATGGCTTAAAAGAAAAAGCCATCAGTGTCGTATGGTGTTATTAAAATCAGAATGCAAAGACATATGGGCAGCAGCTGGGGCTGTAGCTGGGACCCCACTCCCCATGCCCAGGAATATAGATAATATGTTATAGATAATATATTATATTATAGATAATACATAATATTATCTATAATATAATATTATTAATTTATATTAGTATAAATAAATATTTCTAATAAATAATAATATATTAATAATACATATTAATATATATTATAGATAATACATTATCTGCCTCTCTTCCTGGCACAGGCAGAGGGCAGATAATATTCTGCTGATTTGTTTCTGAAGGTCACCTTCATGCAAAACCTGCCTTTTTTCTCAGATTCTCCAAAACTTGCCTAGCAATGAGACCTTTCTAGGAGTGTTTTAGCTCCTCCATCCTTCTCCCACCTCTGCCAGCAGCCATCTCCAGTTAGGCTGCAGAGATGCTATCACACCTGCTCCACTCTTGCAGAAATTACTCTTCCAGCTGAGTTATACTTACAGGCTCCTTAAAATATCATAGATTTTCAGCACAAACCCAAACCTAATAACACTAATGAACAGAGAGCTTTTATCTTGCCTTTCTTTTTTTTTTTTCCAAGTTGAAGTATTATGGCTCAGCCCTTCATAATTACCCCATCATTTTATCTGTGATTGCTGAGTGTGATGATTTCATGAGCATTGCTGGGGAAGAGGTAATCTAGCCACGGAACATTTTCAGGCTCTCTGGCAGCCTTCTTTTCAAAAGATGTATTGTTCCTATTGGAGTTTGCTCTACTATTTCATCCAATTTGTCTTGACATTTTGCTGCTTGCGTGGCGAGCTCTTAAGGAAAAAGATGGTTTAGTCTTTGTCCTGCTTATCTCTACCTTCATCTTGTTTGTTGTTAGCCTTGAAAGCAGAAGCAATGGCTGTCTATATGCCAAAAGAAAAGACAACTGACTTCCTTCTAGTTTTATCTGGCCTGCTTCAAGCTAATTTAAAGAAGTAGTCCTGGCAGGCCAAATAAATGAGGATATAAATGGTCATAACCTGTCTAGGGAGCCTTTTAAATGCACCTAGCAGATTTAAGAGCCTAAATCACTTATATTCTTTTATAAAATTCCTTATCTCTAGTGCTCTCCTGCAGTAAAATAGAGAGGCTGCATGGACAAAAGGAGAGAGAAGGGGCTTAGAAACTAAGGCTGCTGAATTTCTTTTAAAGGTTCAATTCAAGAAAAAGGAAAATTAAGCCTTGAAAAAGGATGGTATCTGGTCACACAGAAAAAAAATAAACCTTTAGTCAGAAGGATGGCCTCTCCTAGGCTGGTCTTTAGGTTTTATTCTTCCCTGGCAGCATCTTCTCCTTGCAAATAAAGCATGAATCTTGAGATGAATACATCTTTGCCAAAGCTATCATATGCACTCCTTTAACAAAATATAGGGAAAGCATGATATTCCCAGGAGGAGCTACATCATTTCCCATCTGGAAAACTCTTGCAACTAGCCTTGAGAAAACAGAATTATTTTCCCATGGATTTTTTTTTTTATGCCAAACTAAAATGGAAATTTTGTATTTTATGACACAATGGATTTTTTTTTTCTTAAATAATCCCACTAACTTTGTAAACATCGGAGCATTTATTGCATTTTCTTTTTAAAAAGTCTGAAAGTTTCAGTTCAGTAATATTAAAGGATTTCATTTAGACCAAGGCAAATCACAGCATAAAATATTAAATGCAGTAGATATGTTATATAGAGAGTAACATTAATATTTAATCTTTAGGTCAGAGGAAAATGCATGAAAACAATAAAGCCAAGTCATTTTCTTTTAATACTAGTGAAGATCCTTGTTTTATTTAAACAAAACAAACAAACCCAAACTGTGTTATTAATTTTGACTGTCTTTGCTTGAAAGTGAAAGTAAGTTCTAGCTTTACCAAAAAATGTCATCTTTAATCTTCAATATTATCTGCAGTCATTTCTTTGTCTCCAAAAGGCTAGGTCAAAAGGAGCTGAAAAAGAAGGTTGAAGAAGCTGAAAGGCATGGAGTAGCTGCTACAGCTTGGAAGAGGTGGCTGAGGGGAGATCTGGCACCATGATGGGCTAGAAAAAGTGTGTTGGGAGAGATGAGTCATTTCCTTTTTCCAGCATAAGGAGAAAGGACCAGTGGAGGACCCAAACCAGATGAGAGCAGCTATTTCCCTACACAAATACACATAAGCCAAGAGGGTCCTTGTATGAGAGAGATCAAAGTTTTCCTGAGCAACTGGACAAACTGCAGGGTGGAAATCTGTCCCAGGCTGAACACAGAAGGTGCTGCCTCTGTGAGTGCTGGAGGTTGTGGGTGGTTAGCAAAGTGTCTCTCTAGCAGTGTGCTCTCCTCACCTGGCCTTCCTTGGGCTAGGTGGACTCTGAGTAGTCACAGAATCACAGATCACAGAGTGTCAGGGGTTGGAAGGGAGCTAGGAGATCATCTAGTGCAACCTTCCTGCCAGAGCAGGGGCACCCAGACCAAGTCACCCAGGAACAGATCCAGGGGGGTCTGGAATGTCTCCAGAGCAGGAGACTCCACAACCTCCCTGGGCAGCCCCTGCCAGGCTCTGCCACCCTCACTGGGAACAAGTTTATCCTTCTGTTCTTCTTAAAAGACTTCCCAGAGTCAAATCCTGAAAGCATCCACTGGAATAGCCTTGCCCACAGTTGAAGAGCTGCAAATTCTCCTTGCTTGGAAGTGAAGCAGTTGCTCATCACACCTCACCCCCAAAAGCCCAGCAGGTTGCTTAAGGAACGTGTGCTCCTTCCCCTGCTGTTGATGCTGCAGAAAGCCATTCTATCAGCTGAAATATCACTTAAAGATATGATGCAGAGAGCACGTTTTTCCATGCCAGCATTTATTTTTTTTCAAGCTGTCATCTCTTAAGCAACGCAGCAAGATTCAGATGCCTGCTTCAGAAAATCTGGAGGGAAGAAAAGTGTGTGGTTAGGCAAGTAACCACTGGATGACACTGTTGTTCCACACTCCTGCAGCTGAAATGCTTTTGCCTGTCAGTGAAAATGTGCCTTGCAAAAGCAAAGTGCAGATGTGGGGTTTTTAAGTGTTTAGTGTGTTCTGTGTCTTAGTGCAAGGGGCAAATTCGTGGCATTTGCCTTTGTGCATGTCCTCACAATTAAATGCCAGCTTTCATTCCTTAGAGTTTAGGTTAAACAGCCTGATTCAATCTGGGTTTAGCCACTGCTGCCTGAGTTCTCCAGATCCATAGCCATGAAGAAAATAGTAACTTCATATGTCACCCAGTGAGGCTTTACTTACAACATCACTTAGAAGATTAAAAATAAATTGAAGCATATGTCACTTCAAAGGGGGCAGAAAAAGGACATCTGCATTATTTGATGCATTAATGAGGAAGTTCTGCCGAGGCTTGATTTGAACTGTATGGGAAATTATGTGATTGGTAAGCTTGCAAGTTAAATGCATTTGAAATGAAATTGTTTCTGAAATTCGTATTTGAGAGAGGTTAAAGGATGCTTGCATTTTAGACTTCGCCTGCTGACATCTTGTTCGTAAATTGAGCTTTACCCTTTTAACTTGAGGAGTACAATAATAACAAAAAAAAAAATCAAAAAAAAGCAAAGCAATTTAGCTACAGATATCCAAGGCTGCATTTCAGTAGAATAAGCAAGAACAGCTCTTCTGCCTGAGGCAAATCTTATCATCCATGACCATCTGTGCAGCTACAAACTAACTACCTCCTGCACGGCATGATTCTGGAGACACTGGGCTGTGGACTAGCAAACTAGCAAACTGATTCCCACCCCCAGCTCCAAATACTCCTCCCTGCTATTGCTTTTAAACAGAAAAAAANATGTATCTACTACCCCCAACGTGGAGGACCACCTAATTTTTACCTTTTCCATAAGTGCAGGTCAGTAAAGTCCAGCTGAATGGTGGAGATGCAGAGGCAGTGATGAAGAATTCAGGAGGAACGGGAGGAGTTTCTCCAATGCCATCTTGGTGCTTCTGGGCTGCACAGCTCGACTGAGGAAAAGCTTCTTTCCTTCTGAAGGAAATACGACTTCCAGGAGGCTGATGTTCTGTGTTTAATGCATTAGCTTTTCCCCTTGGGGCTCAGTTACAAATGCAGCTCGGGCCAAATTGATGAAATATCAGTTAATATGGGAGTCTGACAGCTTGGAAAGGACACAGCTGTGGTGAGCTAGGACAGTCTTGGGTGATGGAGAAAAATCTCAATATATGAAGGCCAGTATTTGCATATGTGGATCTTTTAGAGGAAGATACTAACAGCTTATGAATGAAACTGAGTATGGTCTGCCTGCTTTTCCAGATAGAATTTCCCTGGTGTTCATCCTGCGAGGGAATTTGGCATGGTACAAAAAGCCAGGCCTAAGCCATAGTCCATTTGTTTTATTGTTACTGTGACATTTGTGCAGCACAAAGACCTCAGATATGTCAGCTTTTTCAGCAGATGTGCATCATGACTGAAAAATTGGTGTGGAGAGCTTAAAATGCCTTCCATTGAGCTTACCCTGAAGCCATAGGGATTGTTTGAGCAGAAGAGAAGAAGGTGCAGTTTCAAATCATTTCCTACATGGCTACATATTTTAAACTCATGTCAAGAAGCCGATAAAGATTTGTCTCTGGAACAGCCAATGCAGGTGGCTGAGCAGCATATGCAATCAGATTTAAAAGTGTTTCCAAATGTTGTCCTTAAAAAAGCCTTTGGGGAAAGCTGTGCACCTATCATCAGCTGACACTGGATCTCCATGAGCTCTCAGGACAAGTCCTCCCATTCAGGTGACTCAGGGTCCCTGGGGGATGCAGGGACTGTGAGCATCCCACCCATGAGAAGAGCCTGGCACTGAAAGGAGCCCTGCTAAGGATCTGCCTTGTCAGCCTGCTGTGCCTAGGAGTGCCAAGGGAAGCAAAGTCCAGATGCATTTTGCTCACTGCTAACCCAGTGTGCTCATTTTTATCTCCAGCAAGTTATGCCTTGGCCCAGCTGAGAGGTCTGTGATGTATCTGGAGGTTACACCCTGCAGATGGAAGCATTTAGCTCCCATCCATTACAGGAATTAAGAAGAGCCAGGAAGGAAAAGTCCCTCATACCTGGAAACTGCCTGTGTCCCTTGCAGAGGCAAGAAGATCAGAAATCTGCTCTCTTCTGTCTCACAGATACTATTTAATGGTATAATAATTAATTAAGGAAGTATTAAAGAGAATTTCAGTGCACTCAGGTTACAGAGTAGTTCTTCCACAAATTAGCTTTTTTTTTTCATAGAGGATGTGAGGGAATGAAACAAGAATAGATGGAAAAAGAGAGGTGCAATGTGGCTTACATTCAAATTGGAATACTTTCCTTATTTCAGGTAAATGCAGAAAGGCAAAAAAAAGGCCATCAACTTGTAAAAAAAACCAACTTACAAATACCGGTCATTTTAGCTGCTGGTTTACATCTAAAATAACATACTTTTGACATTTTTAGCTTCAAACCTCTTGCTAATTTTTTTTTTTTACTTTCACAAAGTTTAGATAGTTTAAAAAGACTGGATGAGTTGTCAGCACTAAGGAACCCCTGCTCTTTATAAACCATCCCAAACAGCTTTCAGAAATTGCAAGGGAGATGGCACTGGTGAGATTGAAAAAGAAGGAAGGAGTTATGGAATAATTGTTTGATGAGAAGTAAATAAAAACACAAACCCAAATGATAGGATTTATAAAGTCAGGTTAATTGTGTTCCATTTTTCTAAAGCCCTATTTAAATAAATTAGCAGTTGTTATTTGATGAAAAGTTCTTCTCCAACTTACCTCTTTCAAAAATAAATGTTTTCAAGATAAGGTTTCCATAAAATGTCTTCAAACAGAGGGTTTTCTAAGGTCAGAGTTGCTAGAAAAGATTGGCCATGTCTCTAGCCAATGCAAGTGGGTATCAGCTGAAGGCAGCTGGAAAGAGTGCAATTTATACCATCTGAGAGCTCCCCTCTGCAGCTGAGGCAAAGCAAGAACAGCACTTCTGCTCTCTTTAATACACCAAATACAGTCAATAATAAAGTGTGCAAGTATAGCATTACAATCATCCTGTAAAATAAATCTTCTTTTTTTTTCCACTGTACATATGGAGATACTGAAAACCAGGGCCAGGTGGCTTTTCCATGGGCAGTTCACAAATCACTGTGAAATCACCCTGGGCCTCAGGAGACAAGCAGGGTTTGCCTTGCTTGCTGATTGCAACTCAGATTAAAGCAGAAGCCTGCACTTAAGAAATGAGTGTCTGCTTTATAATCCCAATATTATACATATATATATATATTATATGNCTACAGCCTCTGTAGATTCCATATTCTACTTCATTTGCCTCAAAAGAGTAGAAATGAGACAAAACCACATTTGAGAAGTGGCTACCTATTTACCAATGATCTTAAAGACCTCTCACCTTTCTGAGGAAGGAAGCTCAGTGACAATATTTTGAATTCTCTCCCATTTCAGTTATTTGATGTCCCCCATTTCAGTCTGTAGAAAAAAAAAATAGGAGAAAGAATTACTTTGTGCTTTTGCTAGATGGTGCCAGAGTACACTCCTGTTCTGCCCACTTCACAGAGCTGGCTGGAGAAAAAAAAATCTAGATATTTATTAGAAAATCCTGTAGTAAAGTGTGAACTGTGTGGTTCTGCTGAGCTGCACTGGTGACAGGGCAAAGCAAACCAAAAAAAGCTTAGATATGGAGAGAAGAAAGACTGGTTTCTTTAAGCAATGTAAGTGGAACTACTTTTCTGTGTTTGAAATTTAAAAGACAAAAAAAATAATGTTATAAACCTATCAATCTATTTGCAAAACGATGCAAGCAACACCTATATAGCTCTACACTGATACACTTACAGCACACTACTCATATTTTTAAGTAATTTCCATATAGCACACTACTAATATTTTTAAGTATTAATTTAATTTCCATCAGGGACCCATAACTTGACAGGGTTGTTTTGCCTTTTCCTACCTCTCTTTTTTTTCCCCCCCTCCTTTTGCCTTTTCCACAGGTCTGCAAGCAATTAACACGGGACAAAAATTGCCAGAATAATTTTCTTTTTCTTGATGTGCATATGTCACTGCCATAATATTACTGGAAATGTAATAATATGGATGGTGTAACTAATTGCCTAGAAAGTGACAGCACTGAATGTGGTCTTGCATTGGTGGGTCACTGTTGACAGTGTGATATTATGTCAGTTATAGTAGCTCTACAAGAGAAACAATACTGTTATTACTGCTCTGTATTAGGAAAATTCATTCCTTGCAGCTGTTTGCAAAAGGTGGGCAAAATATGGGGTCTTAGTTGGAAGGTGGGAAGCACATTGCTGTAATGACACACATTTGCACTGATGGAACAAAATTAAATTAAAAAAAAATATTTAAAAAATTAATTATTATTAATTAATTAAAAATAAATTATTCATTAATAAAAATGACCAGAAGGAAAGCTTCTCCTGAAAATCCTATTCTCCTGGACCAGCATCTCTCTCTGAAAACTGCTCAGCACAGTTTGGGCACAGGGTAAAAAAAACCAACTTTTATAGAATTTATTTTTTTTTTTACTCTGTAAGGTGCTCCCAAGATTTTCAGAACAACTGAAGAAAGTGATTTCTTTCTCATGGGCCTGTCAGCCTCAGAGGGAGAGGACAGAGTTCAAAGGATGGAGTTCTAAATGGCACACATCTTCCACCAGCTGGAGGGTGACCCCTGCATTCTCTGATACTCTGCATGCTTCACGTGCAGAGATGGATGGAGAGAGAACACAACACACCTTGCAACTGGAGCCTGTGTGAGAACAGCTAATGAGCTGCACAAAGGGAGGCCAATCAGGCAGGGCTAATACATCCTTACTGCACTATAAATATTTGTATTTATGAAGATTAATGGACTGAAATCTTTTTGGCTGGAGCCCGTTGTTTATCCGTGAGCTGCAAACAGGAGGGATGGCTGCAGTGTGAGTTCCCCACTCCCTCCTGGCAGTGCCCTCTGCTCTGACCTTGCAAGTCCTCTTGAGGGAAAAAGGGAAATTTAGTCCAGATCATTTATGGCCTTTTCCTGTGCAGAGCCATGCGAGGCACTGCTGACAGTGCAACGTGAACTACCAGCAACTGCATGATCACAAATTTCTTCTTAGAAGCATTAGATCTGCTAGGAACTGTAAAGTTAAAAGCCCAGAAGTTTTCAAACTGAACACAGATCCTTGCAGCAGTGCAAACACTGGCTCACCCTTGAGGAGCTGAGAAATATGCTGGGGAGCTTGACCTCTACTGAATTCATGTTTGGCCACATCTTGATGTGTAACTGTGCTGCAGTAATCTGATTTTTTGTCATAGAAACTTCTTGTTCTGCCAAGAATTCCTCAGGTGGAGCCCAAAGCAAGGTGTGTAGTTGAGGGTGTGGAAGAGCAGTGGGAGAAGGTGAGATCTAGTCTGCTGCAGGGGGATGCCTAAGAAGGTTTGTTATTGATGGTCACTTGTGTTTGTCTACAGGGGAGGATTGAAAACAGACAAATCCAATCAATACTTTGCTATCTGAATATATGTGAATATACCCAGCCTGCCTCACTCAGAAATGAAATGCATCCAAATCCCAGCCTGCCTCACTCAGAAATGAAATGCATCTGCTTTCTCCTTTTTATGACTTAGTTTAAAACTGTGGTAAGCAAAACTGGATGCCCTGACCTGGCCAACAGGCAAGAGTTCATTAAGTGGTGGTAATTTAATTGATTTTCCTCACTAATGCATGCCTTAAGATAGACTAGCATTACAGTAAGGGGTCAAGAGGTGTCTGAGCCCCACTAAAACCATGTCATTATGCTCCCAGTTTCATCGTTTTACAACCTGACCCAAGTCATCTCTGTATTCAGTGGTGGTGAACCAGCACAGCTCATGCAAAGAGACAAGAGGAGATAGACTGATATTTGTAGGAAATCCCAGAGACTAGTGGGACTAAGAAATACACAAAAAGTTGGAAAAAAAATCAAGAAAATATAGAAATTATATTAAAATATATAAT
>VYZU01042407.1:0-39010 GCA_013401355.1 Ceyx cyanopectus
ATATATGTATATATATACATACAGACAAACCATTTGCAGCCTTGCCTGTGGTTTTCCAGGTTTTTACTCTGAGGGGAGCTCACCGGTGCTGTGAAATCTCATCTGCAGGTAGTTTGGAACCACGTGTACACAGAGTCTGAAGCATTTACTGGTGCTGGGCGGCACAGAGAGGCAAACTCTGCTGGCACTGTACCCATCAAGCAGCACAGACAGGAGGAGGCACAGTCATTGCTGCCACCCTGCACGGTTCTCTACACCTCCTGTGCGGGCTGGAATGCCAGTGGCATTGTCAGAAGTACCACGCTGCTTTCTATTCCTGCTGGTTGCTTTGTATCTGAAGGCGTTATTGAAGTCTTTACTGCTTTTCAGCAGTTTTGGAAACCTTGCATTGCAGGGTGAAGTTCATTAATATTAACAAAGGCATTCACAGTTACCATTCCTTGTTACTAAGAGACTGGTGGTGTTGACATGTATGTTGCCCTTTGGAGTAATGCTTTCAATCATTTATCTGTCCACTGGGTAGTAGAATTTTAAAAGCTGTGCTCAAAAATATTTAACCTATTTGAAGTAAGTCAAGAATGTTAAGGCATGCACTATAATATGAAAACTTGCTGTGCAGAGCATGTCTGCAGTAAGGGGGTCCCTTGAAGAGCAAACACTGGAATAGGAAAATTAAGGAAATACTAGAATTGATTGCTAGGTAGACTGTTAATGTTTTCATCAAATAAGAAAGAAGAAAAAAATAATTACAATGTTCGGTGTATTGTTACAAGACTTTGTTTTTATGTTTTATTTCTTCCATGTTTTTAAATGCATATTTAAAAATGGATGGCTTCTCTTTTCTGGACACATTAAATAGTGGCTTGGGTAGTGCAATTGTTTTGTTTGTTTGTAAGGCTGTAATAGTGTCTTATATAGTCTAAAGGGTCACCTACTCTTTCTGTGCAGTGCAGAAAGTTGATAAACTTCACAAGCTCAAAAGATGTTTTAACTTGACCTAACTTCAAATAATGATGCAACGTTGCAATACACTGTTGCTCATCAGCATCACTAAGAACTGTGGTCTGTGAAAGAGGAGCCAGTGTTACTGCTTTTATTAAGAAAAACACCCACAAAAGGGTATTGTGATTTTCCTGATTGAATTGTGTAGCAGATGGTAACTGGCATTTAGTACTAGTTGAGTATGGACATAGTTGGGAAGAAGGTTTGGTTTGTGGGTTTTTTTTGGGTTGGGTTTTTGTTGTTGTTTGGTTGGGGTTGGGTTTTTTTGTTGTTGTTTTTTCTTAACATAATAAGTGACTACCTGAAGTTAAAGACATTTGAATTAAGTTTGGCAAACACAGAACTGAAATACAATGGTTTTAAACACAGGGTGAAAGTATAAAGAAATACTCCTTATACACATCACCTGCAGTACTAGTGTCAGTGAAATTAAGTGCAGATCCACTCTGGGTCTGTAGGAGAACAAAAAGAAAGGACCTGAGTTAGACATCTGCAATCAGTAAGAGGGTTTTCCCTGCACTGGGTATGTGATGTTGCCTTGTGTTTTCTAAAAAAGAAGAAATCCTGCTGAATGCCCCTGTGTTCATAGCCCCTGACATGATGAGATGCTACAGTCAGAGATCGTTCCAGAATTGTCCATTAGACACTAACACAGCAATAGCGTCAAAACACTTAGAAGGAGAAATGGAATTAGCAAAGTCAAGTAGTGGTTTCTGCTTGCAAAGTCCCCTAGAGCGTTGGCAGTTTGCAGAGACCTTTGGTGGTAAAGTGAGTCTTTTGGAAAAACAGGGTGTGCTTGGTCCTGATGCTGTCTTGGTGCTCCTCTTCGATTTCAAACACAGCACAAGTGAACTTTCTGCTCTTTGATATTGGTCTTACGCTGTTTTTTCTCTCTGTTAGCAGCTGTTCTGTTCTTCTGGGTACATACACTTCTGCAGTCTTGGAGTTTTCTTTCATTCTCATGTTCAGGCTATATCAAAAGTTGAAGTTCAGCTCTGAAAATCCTGTTAAATTCCCTTCACCAGCATTACAGAGTTTCTGGTCATCCCTGGTTTTGTCTCTTATCTGTGTTACTATAAATTCTGGCCTTGTCCTGGCATACAAACCCATGCTGACTTGCTGTACTGTGGCTGCTCTCTTCTGTGCTGCCCTTCCTCACTCTTCCAGCTGTGTAGAGAACTTTCTTTTTACTTGTTTTTGGTCACTTCCCTGTTCCATTTCTCTTTTCTGCTTCTTTTCCTTTCTGTATTAGATTCACTCTCCTTATTGTTTAAGTTATGCACAACTCCATCTGTGCTTACATTTTATCTATGATTTTTACAGTCTAGTTCCTATAGCCCTGTTGGATTTTTTCCCCTCCAATCTATTGTGTCTTATCTTCATATTGCCAGGCAAGCTCCCAGTCTTACAGGTGGCATTATTCATACTGCTGTTCAGAGAAGGAGCAGCAGGTAAATCGGGGCAGTCGTGGCTGTTGTTTAAACAAGCAAAGCCCACTGTACATCCTGAGAACAGCACAGTCAGCAGCACTGCAGCAGATTGTGGACAGACTGCAGCTCCCTGCCCACTGCACATGACAGCTTGAAATGGCTTGAAGGGCTTTAAAGGAAAGATGCCACGGCCTGGCATGAAGTGTGGCAGTGTGTGCCCTCCTAGTGGTGCCACTGGCTGCTCTGGGAAAATACACTGACAGTGCTCTGGGCAAGAGGCTACAAAAAGAAACCCTCTGTAGAAGGGCTTGTTTTGCATAGTGTTGATACTAGACCAGATGAAATAAATATTGCCCAACCTCCCTTGTCTTAGTTACTTCTGAATGATAGATGATGGTGAATGGTCTCACCATAGCTGAGCTGTAAATATGAAGGTTAACAGCTGTGGAATGTTTGAATGGTGCTTTTCTATTAAAGAATAGATTGTATCAGAAAAAAGGGAAGATACTTTTCTTCTAAATTGTTGGTTGGTTCTAGAGCTTTTCAGATAACTTGGTCAGCAGGTTTACTGTGAAAGAAGACTAAAGAAATGGGAACAATACAGTGGTGTACATAAAATTCAACAAATGATGAGAAATATTAACAGTACAGTCCTAAGACTTGCAGTCATCTTGCAGTTTTCTGCAGCTAATTCCCTGGTGATTGGTTTTTTTTCCTTAAAAAAAGGGATGTTCCTTCAATAAGGAATATGAATGTGGCATGATGGAGCTTAACTGTTGCTCTCTGAGGTTTTCCTGTAGGATTTATAATGGTTCTTTTGCTGGTTTAAGTTGCCTTTTGTTCAGTTCATTTATACAGAGAGAATTACAGACAGAACTAATTCTTCTAACCACACTGCTAAGGTATGTGTGTAAAATAGCAGAAGTTTTATATCTACAGCACAGTTCTTGTCCTCGTTGTGTAGAAAACTTCATATTTTTATTTTGATAACTACAGCATGGCATGGGGCTAAACAACAGATTTTGCTCTTTCTCAGCACTTCACAGGGTTACTATGCAAAACAGTTTCTCTTCTGAATGTACATAACAACTCAGTCGTATGTTTAAGGGTTAAAAAATCCAAATTGTAATTGCACTTGAGCCCTAAAGGTCCTTGTAAAGCAGTCAAACACAGAAGTCAGGAAAGACCGACCTACCCTGGTGCTTGTGTAGATTGGGCCTCCCTGTTTATTTCTGGTGCTAAGTGTCACACAGTAAAGAGTTTGGTGTGAGACTGGAAAGCCTACTCACAAATCTGGTATTATTTTATTTTAAGCATAGAAAAGGGGATAACCCCACTGTGTTTTATTTGTTGTAAGGGTCAGCTGCACCAAAACACCATTGCTACTGTTTAGATGTCTGCAGAGTTGTATGGCCAAGAGATGATAATCTCTTCCACAGTGTGAATTATTTTGTGTGCTTGCTTTTTAGGTATAGTTTTTACATAGACCAGACCTACATCTCTGGCCCTTGTTACAAGGGCATTTCTGTGGCATGTTTCTGATTCTTCTCTTTCTTGGAATGTGTTTTGTTTCGTGGGGAGAATTAAGATATGCTTGGAAGATTATTTTTTTCTGGCAAAATATTACTGCCTTTTTTAATTAATACACACATTATATTTCTTACATATATAACTTTCAACATAGGATCTTGTAAAAGTTTCACTCTCTCCAGAGGGAGTTGAAAGGTTATTTCTTAATTAACACTTTTTGAAGAGAAGGTTTACATAAGGGTTACATAAATGTTCTGAATATTTGCTGCCATATTTAAGAACTTTAAAAACTGCAAGTTGTAGGGACTTTATCAACTCATTTGCAGTTCATTTTCCTGGAAAAGAAAAATCAATAACCATTTAAGATGCAAGCTTAAAACAGCAACAAAATGAAAAATGATGAGATTCTCTTTAGACTAAGAACTGTTTATCTACTTATCCCTTTGAATTTATGTAACAGGCAGCACAGAGTAGCCCTGTTTCCAGTTGTGAAGCAACTGTTTTGATAGGGAAGAGAAAAACCCCAGAGGCTGTTTTTTTTCCGATCCAGTGCCAAGCTCCAGGGTGGAAACCTCTCAGGGTTCCAGAGGTGTAGAGCTCATCCCGAGTAATGGGGATTCCTGTAGTGCATGGGTTGTTTCCTGGGGAACTGCTTCAGGTGTATTTTGAGGTGGAGACTGAGATTCCAGACCTGACTTTAAGCTGTTGTGCTTTCAGCTGCAGGAGGACTGGACAGGACGTGCTCTAGGAGCAGGAATGTAGGGGACTGTGTGTGCTGTGGGGTTTTGTGGGGTTTGGTTTGGTTTGGATTTTTAGGTGTTGTTGGACTCGGTGATCTAGGAGGTCCTTTCCAACCACAGTTATTCTGTGAGTGCTGAGATAGTGAGATCCTGCTTGTAACACCAGCAGTTTTGTTTTGGGGTGATTGCTCTCACATTGCTTTCTAATAAGTATTTGTTTTCAGAATGCATTTCAGCAAAGCTGCGTGGAAACCTGGACCAGGATGGCTTTAAATGCCCGAGGACTAGAACTGCTGCAGCAGTCGTGTCATTTAAGAAGTTGCTGAGTGTTGTGTTTGCTTCTCACTCCCGGGTCCAGTACAGCTGCTCTGGGTCACGCACAGTAACATGCTCACAGGAATATTGCCCTGTCTCTTTAGAACAACTGAGTTTGTTTGTGTTTCCTTTGTGGTGCAGAATGGTGGCGAACAGCAGACACGCACTCTCGGCCCGGGGCAGCTTTTTTCTCACCACTTTTGGGAATTCCACCACTGTTTGCACCTGCAGCACAGAACCATGATTCTGCTTCTTTCCACTTGAGAGCTACAGGAAAAAATAGTCGGAGCAGTACAGAAAAAGGTAATGGCTAAGGTTGGGGAGGATGAATCATACTGACTCCTGTACATGCAGAAAGATACAGAATTTACTTCTTGTTGTTCTCCCTATTCTTAAACAGTGGTATAAAAAATTTTATTCTGTTGGCTTGAGACATACAAATCAGGGCTTGCAATAATGAAATACTCTTTAGTAATAGTTTGAAACCCTCTTTTCTGAGTAGTAGGTAAAGGGCTTAACTTTTTTCAAGTTTATGGTTTGCTTGATGAGGCTTTATTGTAATTCTACAGAGAGGGTGGTTAGGCATTGGAATGGGCTGCCCAGGGAGGTGGTTGAGTCCCCATCCCTGGAGGTGTTTAAGAGTCGTGTAGATGTGGTGCTGGGGGACATGGTTTAGGGACCCTGGCAGTGTAGAGGTAATGGCTGGACTTGATGTTCTTGAAGATCAGTTCCAGCCAAATCATTCTATGATTCTATAATAAATACCATTCCTCTGCGTGTAAGAAGCAGGCATCAGGTAGTTGTTTGCTGGGGGGTGGGTGTGGAGGGAGGGATGACACCAGCCCAGGGATACAAGAACATTCTCTTGTGTTTTCAAACAGTATTTTGGGCAGTGGCATAGCATGCTCTTTGGAAGATGTGAGATACGTCTGTGTGATGATTGATTCTAGGTTTGTTCAGCTCAGAGGAGAGGAGGTGAGGGGTGACCTCATTGCTGACTGTGGCTGTCTCGTGATGGGGGGTGGACAGCGAGGTGCTGGTGTCCAGTGACAGGATGGTATGGCACAGAGCTGCAGCAGGGCACGTTCACCTTGGGTGGTAGGAAAATTGTGTTTGAGAGGCCGTGCAAGCCAGGGAGGTGCTCATGGCCCCAGCCTGTGTTCTCTGACATCTGTGGGTTAAGTTTCCTGTGTGGAGTGAGGAGCTGCACTTGATGATCCTCGTGGATCCCCTCCAACTTGGGGTACCTTTCTGTTCTGTGAGGTACAAACACAGCTTGTTTGGGGGCCTATTTATTTATTTATAGATTTTAGGACCCTGATGTGTGTTTCAGAATCAGTCTGATAGTCCTGGGATTGCAGAGTGGCAAGCTAGCTTGGATGGGGTTGCTTCCTTAGAAAACAAAAGTCTTCTTGACATAAAAGTAAGCAAGCTTGAATGGGGATGTTATTTCAAATAGTATTCCCACAACTTCTCCCCTATCTCATTTTGCACATTGCAAAACGCATAAAATATCTTGGGCTTCATTCGATACTTCAAAACTGTAAACAAATAATTCTGTAGGGCATTCACTGGCATGTATATTTTTGTGTCCTCTTTCTTCAGAATGTTATTTTTTCTGCTCCTGGGTAAGCTCAAGGATAGTTTGGGCTTAAAAAAGAAAAATTTCAATTTTTTTTCCTTCCCCGCCCCCCCTTTTCTTCTTACAGTGTTGAATATGCTTGTCCTTCAAATCATGGGTGCTCTGTATGTTTTAACTAAAATAAATCCAAGAGCAAACAAAGTGACTGTTGGATGGCAAGTTTGAGTAGTTTAGCATCTTGTTACGTGTTTATGGAAGCTAGTTAATGTGACTGGAACATTTCAAAAAGCATCTGTTGCTTCAGGTTTTTTTGGTCACTTTGTAAATCTGTCTCCCTCAGGTATGAATGGATCACTGAATGGGAACAGCACCACTGCAGTGTCTGGCATCAGCACATCTGTGCTACCCACTAGCATTGCAACATCTGTGGGGCAAATGAAGGCCATCACCTCAGGAGCAGGAGGCCGCAAATACAACCAGGAGCAAAGCAAAGTTCAGATTTTGGACACCAGAGCTGACAAAATCAAAGACAAGGTAAATATATATTAATAACATTACGATTCAGACCAAAAAAATTACACAGTGTGTGTTCTGTTTGTATACAGAAATTAGTTGTTCTCTACCAGTACAGAATGTTTTGGATTTTTCTTATTGTTATTTACTAGGGCCAGGTCTGTGCCATTGTCTCTGAGGAATTTCTGTTTTGGGGATTCTTGTGTTTTGGTGTTGCTTGTCTTGCTTTTGTTTGTTTTGGGAGGGGTTATTTGCATTTTTTTTTTTAGACATTAATGAAACAAAAGTTGCCATTAGCACTAGTTCACTAGTTTAAGTGAAATTTTTAGACTTTTTTTTTTTAAATACTCTTCTGGGAGTTCAGTCTCAACAACCACCTGAAAGGAGGCTGGGGAGAAGCAGGTGTGGGTCTCTTCTCGCAAGTTACTAGTGATAGGACGAGAGGAAATGGTTTCAGGCTGCACCAGAGAAGGTTTAAAATAGGACATTAGGATTTTTTTTTTCCCTGCAAGTGTTGTAGGCGTTGGAACAGGCTACCCAGGGTTGAGTCACCAGCCCTGTAAGTGTTTAAAAGCCATATAGATGTGGTACTTGGGCATATGGCTTAGTGGCGGACTTGGTAGAGTGTAGGGTTAGTGGTTGGATTTGATGATTTTAAAGGTCTTTTCCAGCCTAAATGATTCTGTGAGTCATTTCCTATTGATAAGAAGTATTATTAATGGCTGTGATTTAGCAAGGAAACATCTAATAGGAAAGACACAAGTAGCATCCCTCCATTAGTAGCCCTCCTTATGTACTACTAGAAGCATCCTTATGAACTTGGCTACTCCTGGAGTCAAAGCACAGGCAATAGGACCCTGAGAAATAGGTTCTTGTCACAGAGGATGCTGAGGGAGTCCCTCCCTTGGGCAGCCATCCATGCTAAAATACATGCTGATGTGTATTTTTGTTTTGTGAGCGTGCTGGGCCTGTTATGTATGACAGTATATATGACACTGGCCTTCAAAGCATTTTTCATGTGTTCAACAACTGACAGCTTCTGAAGGTGCTAATGTAGTTACAGGTGTTTGGGAAATCTTTGACTTTTTTTTTTTAGGCTTAAATACTAGGAATTACTATTTTCCTTTCTAAAATTCTACTTTTAATGTGGATATCTATGTGCAAAATAGTCTTTGTATCTGTGATGCAGAGGTAAACATTTTCACATACTGTCTCTGCATTTCTGAACATTAACTCAGTTATGCAGAATACCGAATAAATTACTGTCTAGTAATATCTCCAAATACACTCCCAAAAGTTTATATCTTAATCAAGTGAACAGACTTGAGACAAAAAGTGAAAAGAGTCTTTGTCTTCTTCTGAAAACTGAGCTGGTTAAGATAGTCGCTTAGTGTATAAATGTTGCTGAAATTTCAGTGTTTTGCTGAATTTTGCTGAATTTCATGTATTGCTGAAAATTTCAATGCTTTTTGATTTTTTTCCAAATTTTGTTGCATTGGAACAAAGTCACAACTGGAAGTGAGGACAGAGGGGAGTAATTTGGAGTATTTTGTGCTGAGCTTTTTACAAGTGATCTGTGTAACAAAACTTACCTCTTTCTAAACAGCACAGTTTGTTTTAAACCATTTTAGTCGTACTTGTCTAAATATTCCTTTGTTTAGAGTTTTAATCTTTTAGTATTCACCTGCTAATTTCTTCAATCATATCCTTAGTTGCTGTTTCCTTTTGAGATAGGTATTAACTGTCTTTTATTATTTTTTAAAAAGAAAAAGCAAAGCTGATTCCAAGAGCTTTTTACAGTTGGTGAAAATGTAAAGCTACTTTTTGTACATTTTTTATCTGTGTCAAAAGATTCTATCTGTTTATCAAGTAAAAACTGTCAGGCAAGTGGTTGTGTTCACAGTGCCTGATTTGATTTGAAGCTCTTGATTGCTTATTAGTTATAAAAACCTTTATGTCAAAATTAAAGTTTATGTCAAAATAAGCTGTCCCGATTCTTAATTGAGGTAGTTCTTTGTGAGTCAGACTTGGGTGTCAGATGTTCCTTGACACTTGCTGCCTCTTTCACAAGAGTGCTCACGACTGCTTTCTTGGTGTAGCCATTTTCTTATCTTCTTGTATGTAAAGATAGATTTGTAAAGATAGATTTGTAAGATACAGCAGTTTACACATTTTTAAAGGTAGATGGACAGCAAAAGTTTTAAAGTGCTGGCGAGTGGAACACCATCATCTAAGCAAGCTCACTGGCAGACTCCTCTTTTCACAGGCAGAAGCTGATGTTATGGATATGTATTTCATCAGCATGGTGCATAAACTAGCTGTCTCTGGTTTTAGTAATATTGCAGTGTTTGGGTGTTTCCCCTTCCCATACAGAGATAAACAGAGAATCACAGAAATTAGGGGCTGGAAGAGACCTAGAAGATCATCTAGTCCAACCCCCCTGCCTGAGCAGGATCATCTAGACCAAGTCACCCAGGAACAGATCCGGGCGGGTCTTAAGTGTCTCCAGAGATGGAGGCTCCACAACCGCCCTGGGCAACAAGGAGAGAAACTCAAACAGAATCCTAGAGGTGTGATTTCAGCAGGCATTGTTGCTTACACTGCTTCAGAATCATGCTCTTGTCCTTCATTTTATGATCCTAACCTTCATGAAGAAATACTCTGCATCTGTGCCAAATATTAGACAGGAAGATACTTAAATATGATGTAAAGGATGCCAACAATGACACATACAGAACCTACCAGACAGGCAGTTATTTAGGTCTGGGTTAGGTTTTTTTAAGTGACTGCATACATTCAGATTGTTGTCCCTCACGTGAAGTATCAACTGGCATCTTTCTGAATTGAGCAGTGAAACCATAAATCCAGATAAATGCACTTTACTTTGTAAGGTTTCCCAGCAGTGAAGCGAGGCACGTGACAGTCTGTGGAAGGTGGATGACAGAGCAGTGCTGTGTTCATCACAGGAATTGATAAAGAACCTGCTTTAGAAAAAGCTACAGATACCAGCCAATTGACAAATAGCAATTTGATGAGCATGTTCCTTTCAGTCCTCAAAGCCTTTCATTGCTGAAACAGCATACTGTGAAATTAAAAGTTAACTAATGTAGTTAAATATGTCACTGAAAAGTATTGATGGGTCTAATATGTATTGTTCTTTCTGTGTTAGTTTGCAATAAAACTTTTGGGTTTAAATTACTTTTTTTTTTAAGCGGTACATTCTGTGGAGATTTGTTACACCTGATTTTCTAGGCTTAAATTTGCTATATTGCTTTGACATGTAGTGATGCCCAACTGTTCTGCCAGAGCGTGTGGTCAGAAAAACACTTCAGTGGAAGCTTGTGCCTAGTCTTTCATCATCTGGTGGAGCACTTCTTTCTCTCTAGTGTTCAGCAGAGACATTCAGTTGTGTTCAAGGACCGCACATCACTTACTCCACAGTCTTACTAGGGTTTGTTTCATGCATAATGTGACAGATTAAAGCTAAACCATTAATAGAGCATTCCTTTTCCTGGTAGAAGCCCAGAAAAAAAGCAGTGGAAAGCTCTAGTAACAGCGACAGCGATTCAGGCTCCTCTTCAGACACCTCAAGTGAAGGCATAAGTAGTAGTGACTCTGATGATCTGGAGGAGGATGAGGAGGAGGAGGACCAGAGTGCTGAGGAGAGTGAAGATGATGAATCTGATTCTGAAAATGAAGCACATCACAAAACCAAGAACAAGGTAGGACACCTCTCTTGTCACTGAAAGCTGTTTGTCAGATTGGCCTGTTCACATTAGTACTGGTGAGCAATTATTTTTTCTCTTAGTTTGTGTGTTTTGTTCTGTATGAGCTAGGAGTTTTAACAGTTGATAGACTTACTTTTGTTATGGAATGGGAAATACGAAGTGCTGTCTGCAGATGGTGCATTGGAAGTAGATCTTTCCACGTTACTGATGTGGCAGTTACTTTATCCTAGTAGATTGGGTACTTTTCCCAGTAGCCAGTAGAAGAACAAGATTGGAATGTTAGGTATCCTATTAGGTTTATACTCAAAAATACATTTTAAAACAACCATGGCTTTACTATGCCTTCTCTATTAAGCACTGTCTTCAAATGCTGAAACTATCTGGGGAAAACAGCTTAGAAAAGATGTGATAAGGTTGATTTTAAAATTATGATTGTCCATCCTCTCCCAAGAGTGGTGTATTTGTCTCCTGGTGACTAACCATGTACCTTTTATTATTTTTTTTAAGAATCTTTAACTGATCTAATATGAACAGTCTCAAATACCTGTTTTGCAGGTGCTAATGCATAGTGGCATAACAGATCTGAAAACTGATGGACAAAAACCCCATGAAAAGTCCCAAGAGAAAAGGACACACCAGCAGATACCTCTTGTGTCTGATTCCCAGACTCACTCATCATTCCAGTCCCAGCAGAAGCAGCCTCAGGTTTTGTCACAGCAGCTTCCATTTATTTTCCAAAGCTCTCAGGCAAAGGAGGAATCTGTGAACAAACACACAAGTGTAATACAATCTACGGGATTGGTTCCCAATGTGAAACCTTTGTCTTTGGTACATCAAGCCAAAAAGGAAACCTATTTAAAACTCATAGTTCCTTCCCCTGATCTACTCAAAGCAGGGAATAAAAATACCTCTGAAGAATCTATCTCTTTGACCAGCGATGCAAGATCAAAACGGGTGAGTGAAAAATCACAGGCTTTATTTTTATTATCTGTAACATGTGTTGCCTGCTTAACAAGATGCAACATTGCGTTTTCAAGCATATGTTCTGAAATGTGGTGGTTGGGTTTTTTTCTGTTTCTTTTTATCATTGTTTGGAAGTGGTTTTATATGGTTGGGTTTTTTTTTTGTTGTTCTTTAAAGATCAGCAAATGCGAATTTTAATTTTAGAGATGATTGACTTTGCAAGTGCTCTGAACTATTCCGTAACTATCGTGGAGAAAAGTCATGTACTTGGTGGTGCACGTGCATTTATACATACCCCAGCAGATATATGATGTAATCATATACACACTCACTGTCACATAATGCCAGGCTTGATCTTCATTATGGAACTTTTCAGCTCTGTTGAGAGCAATCAGTGTACTACTGGGAGTTATGGGTACAAAGCAAGCAAAGGATTTTGTCATGCAACTTAATTTTGGACCCCTTGCTCCCAGAAGGACACTGAGGGGCTGGAGTGTGGCCAGAGAAGAGCAATGGAGCTGGGGAGGGGTCTGGAGCAGGAGTGTGGGGAGGAGCAGCTGAGGAACCTGGGGGTGCTGAGCCTGGAGAGAAGGAGGCTCAGGGGAGACCTTCTGTCTCTGGCAGCTCCTGGCAGGAGGCTGCAGCCAGGGGGAGTCAGGCTCTGCTCCCAAGGGACAAGTGACAGGACAAGAGGAACCGGCCTCAGGTTGCCCCAGGAGAGCCCCCCATGGAGCTGTGGTGCTGAGGGCCATGGGGCAGTGGTGCCCTGGCAGTGCTGGGGGATGATCTGAAAGGGCTTTTCCAATGAGAACAATTCCATAATTCTATGAGCATGAGCAGATACAATCAGTATCAAAACAGGAAAAGTCCTCATGGCCAAATTGTGTGGCCTGAATATTTTTCCTGTGCTTCTAGTTTGAGAATGCTGATTTATTGTTTTTCATACCTAGAGAAAGCATGTCTTTGCTTTGTGTCAAAAACTATCATATAGTTTTTATTCCTGTATTTATTCAAGTAAGGTGGTGATTTACCTGGACTATTTAAATAAATTATAGTTATGAGAACATACATATTTTCTATTGAAGAGGCCTTTTCTTGATTTCTGTAAAAGTACTAGAAACATGCAATGTGAGTATTTGTAGGTCTCATAATTTCACATTCAGTTTTAAATCTTAGGAGCTTCAGGTATATATTGTGTTTGATTTAATAGTTAAAAAGTGATCAGAAATGTACCTTCTTTATCCATTCCTTTTTTCCCATCAAAGATGATGTTTTTCATTCTTTTTCCTCAGAAGAGTCTTGAGACTAAAGACAGTGTAAGCTTTATCTGCGTTTCTGAGCCACTACTAAGTTTTACCTGAAGATCTTTCAAGTACTTCTTTTTCAGAATAAACCCACAGTACTCTAATACCTTTTGTACTTTTTAATTTTTTTTTCTATGTCAAGAGTCTTCTTTTGTTTTTCTGCTAATAATGTAGCCATTAGTGTCTCATATTTACCATGCGCTTTAAAATGAAAAAATTGCTAAAGCACATTTGACACTCACAAATGAGACTTACATGCTGAAATGAGTAAAAGGTGGTTTTTTCCTGTTCCAGTATATGAGTAGTCTCTTTAATTTTTTTTGTTTTCAAAATGCTTAGTATCTTTATTAAAATCACTGTCTAGAGAAATGTAGCAAGTGACAGAACTTCCTTACATAATTTAATGTTTCCTCTTGAGTTCAGTTTGTCTTTTCCTGCTTGATTTACAGTGAAAGTTGTGAGAGAGACTTCTATAACTTGTAGTTACTCATCTTCTCAGTTGTTGCTAGCAGTACTTTTGACCTGCTAAAAATAGCTTAGCAGGTGTTTTAAGATTTGAGGGACTTCACCTGTCTGGATACTGAATTGAAAAAAAATAAATTCCACATTTTATTTCTCTGTTTCCTTATTTCTTCAGGAACAATATAAACAGACATTCCCAGCAGCACAGCTAAAGAAACAGGAATCATCTAAGAACCTGAAGAAGGTTATTGCAGCTTTGTCAAGCCCCAAACCAACATCTAGTTCACCAGCTCATCAAAAACTCGCATCCTTGGAAAACAACCACTCTAATCCATTCCTGACAAATGCACTTTTAGGTAATCACCAACCCAATGGAGTTATTCAGAGCGTCATCCAGGAGGCTCCTCTTGCACTTACTACGAAACTGAAATCCCAGACCAAGATCAATGAAAGTGTAGCCATTTCTAGTAGTGCCCCCTTTTCTTTGCCAGTAAACTTGAGTGGATGTGGTAAAAAAACTACTGGCACCCGGACACCTGCCATGCCCTCTACCTCTCCTGTGTTACCTGGCTCAGGAAAGGATAAACCAGTCAGCAATAATGCAGGAAATGCAGGAAAAACACAACACCGCCTTCACTCTGCAAAGCTGCTGGTGGAGCAGTTCAGAGGGGTAGACTCTGATGCCCCCAGCAGTAAGGACTCTGATGACTCAAATGATGACGACGACGACGATGAAGATGAAGATGAGGACGATGACGATGATGATTCTGATGATAGCCAATCAGGTGCTTTAACCTTTTTAATAGGAAAAGCAGAACCTTTCTGTGTGTGTGTGTGTTGAAAATGTGCATATCCTGACATATTTTAAAGTAGAAGTGGGAAGTTCTGGAGCAGTGTGACCCCCACCGTGTCCTAGAGAGATCCTGGAAAGCAGCACATGCCTCCCAGTCCCTCACTGTGCCATATCCAAAATGTAATATTCTGGTGCTTGGTCATATGGCAAGTAAACTTTCAGCTGTCCTGGTAAAATGGCTCACAGCCTTCTGGAAAGGCTGCCAGATACTGACTTACCTTCCAGATCAAGCACCCAGCCTGCAGCAGCTCATGAACTGCTGCTATGGCCAAGTGCCCCAGAGGGGGATGGAGAGATTAGGCTGTTTGATGGTTAAATATTCTGGCAGCCAGAGCCCATCTGCAGAACAGCTTCTCCAACCAGAAAGGGAATAAACAAAGGCCTTCAAATTGAAAAGTGGCAAAAATAATGTTTCTAGGCTTCGTTCAGGAACACAGTGCTCAGTGAGCAAGATTAGAGTATGGAGACATTTTTGGGGCCTGCAGTATTCAGATGACTATTTTAAAGCCTCTTAAGCAATTCAGAAAGGTAAGGCTGTTTTTTAAAGATTTCAGTGTTGCAGTCACTCCTTTCTCCACTGCACGCAGGTATCCCTTGGGTCCAGCTCCACCTTCATCATTCTCTTACCCCTGGCATCCAGACATCTGATACTAATCCTCTCTTTTCTCACATCTGTATCCTGTCTCCAGTTCCTTATCCTCTCTGCCCTTTAACTCTCTTCCTTTGCCCAGATTGCCACACTGCCAGTTCTCACACCTTTCAGTCTCTACCCAGTTCCATCGTTCATTTTCTCTTTATGCTAGATTTCACAAGCTGTGGCAGTGCTCAACCACTGCCTGGCTTTTGGGGGTGTCTTAGCTGTAGCTCATTGTAGGGTAAGCAAGTTCTTTAAATACTGCAGCTTCTGTCTCTCATCTCCTCATGAAAAAACAAAATTCCATCTGAAACAACAGTGCATTATCATGCAGTATTACTTGGTGCTGTCATACCTGTAGTCGTTTTAAAGCTTAGGCAGTTAATTACAACCTTCTATTTATACTTGAGAGATGTTATTTAAAAAAATGAAGTCAAAAAAGCTTATTCAGTAAGATAGAAGACTTTTCCAAGTGTCAGAACTTAAATGTCATTTGCTATTAGTTATCAAGTCATAATGTACCTTTCGCCACACTTTTTTTTTTTTTTTAAACAGAGTCTGACAGTAATTCTGAGTCAGATACAGAAGGGTCTGAGGATGAAGATGATGAGGATGATAAAGATCAAGATGATTCGGACACAGACACTGAGGGAGAAAAGACTCCACTGAAGCTGAATAAGAGTTCATCCTCTGTGAAGAGCTCTTCCCTTGGTCTTGCAGCTCATTCCACCCCGCTTAATCTCCAAGTAGCAAAGACCCCAAGCTCTGCACCAGCTGCCTTATGTCCTGACTCCCAGCCTGCAGTTTATTTTGGGACAGCACCATCTACTCTTACACCAAGTACACACTGTGGTATCTGAATGTCTTTTATTATAGCACAATGTAACATCTTAATGAGGAAGTGTTGTGAAATTAGTTATAAAAGTAGTTTAGACACTGGTATCAAATGATAGCATATGAAAGAAATCTTTTACAGTAAGAGCAATCATTCACTGAAACAATCTCCCCTGGGCTGTGTAAAGTCCCTGTCTCTGGAGGGTTTTAAGATGTGGTTGGTCAGGGTGCTAGATAACCTCAGCTAGGCTCCTGCTGCCATGAAAGGTTGGGCTGGGAGATCTCAGGTTCCTTCGAAGCTGGGCTTCAGTGATCTGTTCATCAGACCTGAGCATTGCACTTAGTCCAGGACATTTTAGCTCACATTGTTATTTGAGAGTAGTTAGGATAAAATAGCCAGTTGTTATTTATTTCATTAAGACTCTTCATTATTTAGTTGTTGTTATTTACCATTTTATTCTAAACTGATTATTCTTACTTATTTCTAATTTCTGTGCATTACAGTTTGCATTCTGAAAATCCTATTTCTGCCCAGTCTGCAACAAGTTTAATTATTGCATTTAGTTAAAATGCAACTTTATTATTTAAAAAGTATCAGGAGAATATATGAAATACATGCAAGGAATTATTTTTAAAAGTTAATGAAAAGTATATTTAGCATTTGCCTGATGTTTTATAGTGTTTATAATCCTTTGTTTGGTGATTAATTAGTAAGATTCATAACTAGCTACTGCTACAGAAAAGAATGCATCTTGTAAAGCCAAACTTCTCAATTTGGGTGTTTACAATTGAATGAACTTGCATATTCGCTACTTTGAATCAGAAACAATATTTAATTAGTATGCAAGTAAGTAGATTTTCAGTGGAGACATCCACTCATAAATTGGGTTTTACCTTTGGGTTCAGTGGAATAGGAATTCCATTGCATGTCATCAAGGGCATTCATTTGGGAACAGTTCAATGTGATCTACTTCGTATTTCTCCCAGAAACAGGCCCATTCATTGTGCAAGTTGTGAAAGATTTCCCATGCGTCAGGAATTGTCCAGAATGTTGAAATACCAAGTTACTTCTTTTCTCAGGAATCTGTGTTAATGTATGATGCTTTGAAAATGCTGAGAGCACGCTTTTGTGCGTTTGCAGAGGTGGGAGGTAGAACAAATTAATTTTGTGTCCTTGTTTTCGGTGTAGAACTTTTTACTAATAAGAAGGAAATCTATTTTTGTCAGTTTCACCTAAAGCTGGTCAGTCATGAAGACGTGGTCTTGTCTCTGTATCTGTTTTTCTCTGGACAATTCATTTTCACAATTCACTCAGTATTTGGACAATCTCCAAAGGACAGGCCTGTTCTCTTTGATGTCCTTATGAGTCATCTGAATGAGGGGATTGAGGGCACCCTCAGTAAGTTTACCCCTGCCCAACTTGATGTCGTGTGTGTTGGTCTGCTTGAGGGTGGGGGGCCCTACAGAAGGGTCTGAGTTGGACTCAGTGACCTTAATGGTCTCTTCAAACCAAAATGATTCTGTGATTCTGTGTGACTGATTGGCTTTCTTGACTAGCACCAAACACAACATCCATGTGAACTTTGAAAAGCTGGAAAAACCCTGAAAACTTTATACATTTGGCAGCTGACTGCCATGTATACACAGTGCTCTTTGAAGGTGGAGACTCTTAGAATGCCTGGATTTTTAAAGTAAAAGCTGTTTTCATTTTTATTTTACATACTGAAAAAAATTAAATATTGTCTAGTATAGACAAACAGGTGTGGAAGGAATTATTTTAGCAATATCTGAGGGAGCCAAACAAAGCAAGTAGTTCAGTATGGCACAATTAGGTTTTCTTCTTCTGTTTACAGTTTTAGTAGAGGTTGAAGGAAACTTAGAGGAAAATGTATTTCAAAAGGGGAACAGTTATATTAATTTTCTTGGTACTTGAGGTATGTAACGCCTAGACTGTAAAAATGGTTTATGGTTTGGGTTGGGGATACAGGGATAAAAAGTATATTTTAGGAAATATGTTGTTGACATTTTGTAAGTTCTTGTAGGTGTTAATCACAACTTCTGTTTTAGGCATTTCAAAAAGACGAAGAGTAACGGATGAACGGGAGCTGCGCGTTCCCCTCGAATACGGGTAGGTCGTGTGTGTGCCTGATGCACATTAAAGGCAGTTAATGCCTTCACAAGTCAGCTGGTAAAGAATGACAGGTTATGTTTTTTGAGACTGGATAATAAGGAAAAGGCTTTGACAATTTAGATTTCCCATTCCCAGTGATCATAGATCTCCTTAAAAGTGTCAACATATTTCATACGTTAAATTTTGTACATCAGATTTGCTGTTTTGCAAGGATGGCCTGTCTCTTTGCAGTGTGGCCACTAGAATTTAATCCTGGTGGTTGTATCTGGAATATTCCGGACTCCATATAGCTCCCTGAAATATAGTTCTAAGCTGATTAAAATCTGTTACAAAGTGAGTAGCTTGATAAAAATATATCCATATTTTGTCAGTTTGGACAGTCTACATAATAATGATTTCTGGGATGGCTGATTTGATTTATGATGCTCTTCACATATTAACTGTATGCCTTTGTCCTTTTATGTATAAGTCTTACATAGGCATTAATTACTTGTTATTTAAAAAGTGCATTGTTGTGTGCAACTATTTCATACCACTCTAGCTGGCAAAGGGAAACCCGAATAAGAAACTTCGGTGGCCGCCTCCAAGGAGAAGTAGCATATTTTGCACCTTGTGGAAAGAAGCTGAGACAGTATCCCGAGGTAGTAAAGGTACCTTCCCTTTTTGTACTTCTCTGTTCTAATGCTATTAAGCATGCCTGCAATTAAAAAATGCCACTTTTCCCTCTCCAATAAAGATACTTATATAAAAATGTTCTGTGATGCAGGGTGTAATGTACCTCAGTCTGTTACTGATTTGATCTCCTATAAATGCATATCCGTTTGATAGAATATGCAAAAACATTACACTCACAAAGTTAGCTGTACATCAAAGCTGGGTTGTAATTATTTACAAGCTGAAGTGGAAAAATATGTGATTTTTTCAGTATCTCAGCAGAAATGGAATAATGGATATCTCAAGGGACAATTTCAGCTTCAGTGCAAAAATAGGAGTGGGTGACTTCTATGAAGCCAGAGATGGACCGCAGGTATCCGCTTTTTCAAAAGTAAAGTCTTTGATCCGAGGAACATTAACATAAATTTAGGTGAAGTAATTTATACTACAGTCTGAAGCATTGTCTGTCTTTAGCTAATTCTTTCTAAGAATCGTGCATATTTATTACTAGTAGTCTATTGGGATGCCAAGAGCCTGATCCTGGGCAGTGTTGTCCTGTGCCTGTCTGATGTTGCAGAGGCTGCAGGGCTTCAGCATGCCTTGGGATCAGCCTGGATCCTGCCTTTCTAGTGCAACACAGCTCTGAGCCACGTGGTTTGTCTGTCATTGTTCAGGTACTTCTGACAAAACCTCTTCCTTCTTTTACTACGTAAACCTAATATTGATAGTCATTTATGTGTATCTGTGGAGTCACACTCTACTCATGTATTCGTGTGCATAATATATATAAAACACGTGTTCAAATACAAGTGTTTGCTGTATTGAGAATACAGTCTGAGCTTCCTGAAGCATGAGATGTTAATGAGAAGGAATGCTGAGTTTATGCCCGTTACACTTGACAGTGGTAGAGCTCTTGCATGTTGTGTAGATAAACCACACAAGGATAAGTGAAAATAGGAATTTAAGGCACCAGTGCTGTGTTTGTGGCATACAGTGTTGCTGTACTTTGGTCATGTTGCCATTTCTTCAGGATTTGCATGACTGGGCTTTTGTCAGTGAGTGTGTTTGCTTCTGTAAAAGATCAGCATCCTGAAGATGTTACTGGGCTGTGGACAGACATTGTGCTCTCAGGTTTGAGTTCAGGCCCTACTCAAGCCATAGATCCTTGTGGTACTCTGTAGAAATACAGAGTGTTTATATAGGCTAAATAAACCAATTAAGGCTTAAGTTTTAGAAAGTAGCTCCTTCCTAGGTGATGCTTCCTGATTCCTGGCTTACATTACTAAACCATCTTCATATTTGGCCTTTGAAAAACAGTTGCAAGTTCATGTGGCCATGAACTTCATTACATCCCTGATTGTCTTGATTGAAATAATTCCTTCTGTGGTGAACATAGTGTATTGTCAGGGTGCCTGCTCTCTTTTTACCTTGTTAAGTTTTTTGTGTCTGTTGCCATATTACTTCATGAGTCTTCTCCCATTCTCAAGCTATCTCTTTATTTCTCCCTTTAGTTCATTAGATGGTTTACAGATTTTGTCCTTCTTTGATGTTGTAAAGATTCAGGTGTTTGGAAAGGCAATTTTCCATAGGCAAGGTTGGCAGTATGAGTATTAAGTTGGTGCACATGTCACTGTAGTAGTCTGTAGTAGGTTCCACTGAGACCTGGTTAGACAAGGGATAAATTTCTTGTAAAATGATCTAGGGCATCTGTTTCAGGTATGTTCAAATGTATTTACCTTCTGTTTATGAGATTTTGACTTAGGAGTTTGTAATGAAAACAAAGTCATAGAATCATAGAATGGCTGGAAGGGACATGCCCCCCTGCAGGAAGCAGGGACACCCTCAACTAGACCAGGCTGCTCAGAGCCTTGGCCAATATCACCTGGAATAGCTCCAGGGATGGGGCCTCAACCACCTCCCTGGGGAGCCTGTTCCACTGATCCACCACCCTCAAGGGAAAGAACTTCTTCCTGATATCCACTCTAAATCTGCTCTTCTCTAATTTAAACCCATTACTCCTCGTCCTTTCACTGCGGGCCCTTGTAAACAACCCCTCTGCAGCCTTCCTGCAGCCCCTTCAGGCACTGGAAAGTGCTCTAAGGTCTCCCCAGAGCCTTCTCTTCTCCAGACTGAACAACCCCAGCTCCTTCAGCCTGTCCCCAGAGCAGAGCTGTTTCAGCCTCTGAGCATCTCTGGCCTCCTCTGGCCCTGCTCCATCAGCTCCATGTCTCTTCTGTGCTGAGGGCTCCAGAACTGGCTGCAGTACTCCAGGGGAGGTCTGAGCAGAGCAGAGCAGAGGGGCAGAATCCCCTCTCTCCATCTGCTGGCCACACTTCTCTTGATGCAGCCCAGGATGCAATTGGCCTTCTTGGCTGCCAGTGCCCACTGCTGGCTCATGTCCAGCTTTTCATCCACCAACACCCCCAAGTCCTTTTCTGCAGAGCTGCTTCCCAGCACCTCATCTCCCAGACTGTATTGATAGTGAGTCAATTTGTAAGTTCATTTGGTAAGTTCACAAAGGTCACAGATGGAGCAAGGTGCAAAGCAAATTATCAGTTATATTGAAGAACTATCTATAGCAAGCAAAAAATACATGGTTTTCCTGCTTCTGATAGCCTCTGTTTCTCTTTGCTGGTACACAAGCAACCAAGTATGATGGGTTATTCAGAGCAGTGAAGAACTGCTTTCACAGAGAGGCATCTGGCAGAAATAGGCCATGAAGCACTAGGTGTAGAGCAATGTTTGAAGTTTGGCAAATTTGGAAATTCATTGACAGGACCTGGAGACTTTGAACTGCTGGGGTTTAGAAAGATGAGTGTGAATGTGATTGGGGTGATGGAGAGGGCAGGGGTCCTTCTGAGTTAGACCATTATGGATTGGAAAACTGCATCAGGTAGTAGGCAGAAGAGAGTGCTGTGGAGAAGTGCTAAGCTGTGCCTTAAGATTGCATCTTGCTGGCATTGATGGACAGATAACAGTGAGAGTCTCCATCACAGAACTGCTGAGATTGGGACCTGGAGGTCACCTTGTTCAATGCCCCTGCTTTAGAAGGGTGACGTAGAACTGTATCTAGGACCATGTCCAGGCAACTGGTGAAACTCTCCCAGCAGCCCCCTGGGCCACATGTTCCAGTGGAGTTGTTGCCATGGTTACAGTGTTTGTGATGTTCAGAGGGACCCCAGTGTGTTCCAGTCATGTCCACTGCCTCTTGAGCTGTTGCTGGTCCTTCTGAAAAGATCCTGCTTCTGACTTTCATGGATCCTTCCTCCAACTATGAATATATCCTGAGATCCCCCTGAGCCTCCTCTTCTCCAGGCCGAGCAGTCCCAGCGTTCTCTACCCTTGGCAGTGCAGGCTGTCCAGCTCTCAAGTCAGCTGCCATAGGTGTTTGTAATGTAGCAGCAATTACCTGCTTCTGGTGGTTTTTTTTACCCTCTGGTACTTGGTAGTTTATGGGTTAAGATTTCCTAGGCTGGAGGCTGGTGTAGGTGATGAGATCAGTGTTAAATCTGTCCTGCATTGCTCACCAGTCCCAACCTGCTGATAAATTGCAGGTCAGGTACTAGATATGTGCCTAAGTGCACTGGAGCAGACAGAAAATGAACTGGCCTCTGTGTCAGTGGCAGGTGTAGCTGTTCTGGGTGAAGAAGTCCTCAGGGATGGCTCATTGGTCAAGGTCCTGAGCATCCTGTGTGCAGCTGTGCCCTGTGGCAGGTCTGTGAACAGTGTGTGGTGTGCCCTTGGGATGGGCTGCTCTGCCAGGGGCTCAGCCTGAAATCAACGTGCTTCCCTTGGATTCCCAGTCCTCAGGATCTGAATGGCAGCAACTGCTCTTTCTGTCGTCAAATCTTATATTAAACATGTGCAAGTATGAAAAATTAGAGGATACATTTTCAGAATAAGCAAATTAAATGTGTTTTATGGTACAGAAAATGTGATTTCAGTTTCATATGTGAATGTTAAACTTCGATAATGCAAATGTATTTGCTCTGAACAGGTATTAATTAATGTGTTTTAGAAGTTACCAACTTTCATTCTTGCTTTAGCAGAGATTTTCAAAATCTTCTACAAACTTTTAAAAGGCAAATTATGGAGTAGTCCCAAAGGATACTTGGCTTACATTTTCCCATATTTAAAAAAAACCATGGGAAATAGATAAGAGGTTACAATTTTGAAGTAGTCATGTTCAGGCAAACAGGATCGGATAGACTGTTCTCTTGATCTGTTTAGTAGATGCAATGAACTCTTAATTTTATCAGTGAAAGTGAAGCTATTTCTACGTGAGGACTAACTTGAATATTTCTGTTAACAAAGTATTTCAGTATTTGAGATTCCACAAAAACCAGCAGTAATAGTGAAAGTGTTGGATGTGTCTATACTTTGGCTAGAGAATATAGTGAACATAACCTTTAGTTAGGGTAGATGGATTCTTAATATCAGCTTTTGATTGCTTCATGTTCACACAGAAATCAATTCTCTTGCAGTGGGTGAGGGGAGAACTACGTTGTACTAAAGTAAACTTCAGGACTAAAATGGATCTGTGTTTCCAACTGAGTTGAGATCTGCAACAGCCAATACAGCAGTATTTGAAAATACACTACTGCATTTGCTTGCTGTGTATGTCAAATTTCTGTAAACACTCAGAATTTGAAGACAGTGACTCACACCTTGAGATGTTTTTTCGTTCACATTGAACAGTGGATTATGTGAAAGCAGAGTAGTTGTGGAGTTCACAGAGTAAGGAAGAACTGATCTTGCTTTTTTAAAAGTGTTGAGCAACAGGCAGTTTGGTCAGGAAGAATGAAAACCAGCCCAGTAGTGGCATGGCTGCTGGGTAACACTTCACCTCAAGTGTCACTGAGCAGCCCTCGGGACCTGGCGCAGCAGGACAAACGCTTCACAGACTGTCAGGGGCTGGAAGGGACCTAGAAGATCATCTAGTCCAACCCCCCTGCCAGAGCAGGGTCACCCAGACCAAGTCACCCAGGAACAGATCCAGGCGGGTCTTAAGTGTCTCCAGAGCAGGAGACTCTACAACCTGTCTTGTGGCTTCTCGAGCTCCCCAGAGCATCACGCTGCCCCAGCAGCACCTCCTCGCCCTGCTGTCTTCTGTAGAGTTGCAGGAAAGGAAGGACAGAGATTTCTGGCTGTTTGTGTTCTGTCTGAGGCTTGATTTCCTTTCCTGAATCCGTGCTTCTAACCGTGTCTGAAATGTGCATTCAAAGGGCGTGCAGTGGTGTCTCCTGAAGGAAGAGGAGGTGGTTCCCCGCATCAGGGCGATGGAGGGGCGCAGGGGACGGCCCCCAAACCCAGACAGACAGCACTCGAGAGAGGAGTCGAGGATGAGGCGGCGCAAGGGCCGGCCTCCCAACGTTGGTGGTGCTGAGTTTCTGGACAACACTGATGCAAAGCTTTTAAGAAAGCTGCAGGCTCAAGGTAAGGAGTATGTCCTATGAGCAGACGATACCAGTACATAGAGATGTAGTGTTTGCTCTCCAGAAATGTGCTTCACGAGGATATTGGTGTAGGGTGTTTGTCACGTGCCTTTACAAGCCTTTCTGTTTCAAGATCAGTACAGGTGTGTATGAATCAAAGGAAGAAGTGAGTGTGTAAGAGCTGACTCTATAGTTACTTCTTTTAGATCTGTACAACTTAAAAAAGCAGACATTCAGTAATCTGGTTGCCACTGCTACTTTTTTTTTCTAATTGGCAAAAATTAACAGATCCTTACTCTCCCCTCTATTAGCTCAAACTGTAGTGGAGCCAGAAATTGAAATAGAAATCAAGAACCACTCAAGTTAATGTTTCTGTGAAGCTTCTGTCTGTTCCAGGGAAAATGCTTTTCTTGCAAAAATCACTAGAGTGATGTGATTTAAATGCCCGTAATGTTGAATAGGATCCTATAATAAGTAGCACCAATGTTGACAGTAGAACTGTCATGATATCAAGTACTACTATATATCAAGAGCATGAGGCCTGGTTTTAATTAAAGATGAGGAACACGGCTTTTGAATTCCAGTTCTTTAGTCCAGAACCGTATCGTATTTTCTGAATGCATCTGATGCAGGATGAAAAACTCTGACACCCAGGAGTCAGGATATTTGTTTTAACTGCAGACTTGCCTGTTCATTCACGTGTTGGCTGTGGACATGCTTGGGCAGTTACCTTGTATTTTGCATCATGTCCTTGCTAACAGGATGTGAGTCTTTAATATCTCTCACGATGCCATTCTTGGCATCTTTTTCCCTGGTACCCTGCAGAGTGCTGCTCTGTGTAGCTGTGCTTTGGACACATGGACAGAGAGAAGGCAGTTTTAGGAATACCTTAATTGGTGGTATGTCTTGTAGTGTTGCACAGCTACTCTACCCGTGTGTTAAGGTCAACACCACCTGTTCAGCACGAGAACTGTGAAACTGTCAACTGCTGAAGCATTGTAGCATTTGCTGAGAGGCTATGTGCTTGTTGAGACATGGTAACTGATTCTTCTCAGGGGGCAAAGATAAGCCCTAGTCATTAAGCCACTTTCCTTCACTTTGTGTCTTCCCTTTCCCTGTCAGTGTTTAGGAACATTCTCCAACATCCCTTTTCCCACCACACTCTGTAGCATTTAATAAGACAGGCAAAACCATATGGTCTGTGTATGTAAGAAGATTCAGAATGTGTAATATTTGACGTTAGCATGTTAATTACTGCCTTGCTGGGATATTTCCCCTCATGAGAATATAAGAAATGTCTCAGTGACTCAGCCCAGGGTTTATCTAGAGGAGGGCACTGCCTCCAGTAGTGGCCACAGGAGAAGCTGCTTGGAGAACACATGTGAACCCAATTGCTTCTTGGTCCAGTTATTTCATTATACATACACCATGGCATCCTAAGGTGTTTCAGTGATGTTGTAAACAATATTTTTTCCTGGTCTGTTTATTTTCTGTTTGTGGAACTGTAGACCTTGAATTAGCCTGTTCTTTGATTTTCAGTCTCCTGAAAATGTTTGCTCTACCAGACTCCTGTGACAGCAAGTTCCAGAAGTCTGCTCACTACAGGACCATTTTCATTCTAAGAAAAGGATCTTGCTATCAGTGGGTGCTCCCTAGTTCCATTATTGTGGGGTTAGGAGAATAACAGTTCTCCAGTTTATATTATCCACCACCTTGATGATTTTGCAGACCTTAATCCTCTTTGTTCTTAGTCTCCTCCTCTCCAAACTGAACAGCCTGAGTACTCAGTCTTTTCTCAGAAGGTAGTTGTCCCATCCCTTTGATCCTCTGTGTGTCCTCTAATTTCAGTATTCCTTTTCAGTATTACCATACATTTATCTACGATGAAGCTTCTCTGTTACCTTTGCCCACTGTTTGACAGGGCTCTTCCAGAGTGCTTGCTGTGTCAGCACAAACTTGGATTTTCAAGAGTTCCTAATATCAACTTCACGCTTTGGGATTTAACTTTGCAGTCCCTTTAACAGGTTTCATTGATGAAAAAAAGAAAATGTTAAAGCTGGTTCTAATACTGATTTGTGAAGAAACCCACTGCTAACTTTTCTTTATCACAAAAGGTGACTGCTGATTGCTGCCCTTTGCCTGTTGTCATTTAAAGAGCTTTCAGTCTGTGAAGCTTTCCTTGAATGACATAACAGCTCAGTTTTATTAATACTGCTAGACTTAAAACCTAGTCAAATACTCTCTGAAATTCAAAAAATATGATGTCCATTAGATTCTTTCTTGCCCTGTTACTGTCACGCTCACTGAAATCCAAAATTTCACTCTGTAGAAGCCATGCCAACTGTTTGAACGGATGGTGTTTTATGATGTACTCAGTAAGGATCTTTCCGGTGGAGTAGGTATGATCTGTACTAGACTCTGCCACCTCCACAGGAAAGGAAAATCAGAGTAACAGATCTGCAGTTTGTGAGACTTCTCTTGATCCCTTTTTTTCTGTTGAGGAGTCAGCAGTCCTGTGACACAGTGGCAGTTGTGAATATACTGTAAGCACACAGAACAGCATCTCTCTGGTTTTGTGTTAGTGTTCCTTCAGGTTTCTCAGCTTACTCTGTCCTGGTGATCTCTTCACATCTGACTTAACTTCTTGATCTAATTAATATTGCTTCTATATTTACCTGAAATTAATGTAGCTCTTCTGACCTGTCTGTGCTAGATTATGTACTGAGCAGGGAAGCCTACCTGACATCATCAGTAGAAACTGGCACAAGGAATTCAGTAACCTATTTTTCCCAAGGCTCTTTTTACCATCCTTTCCATCTTTAGGATCTGCTGATTGCATTTCTGGCTTCCTTTTGTGATGTACATAAAAACCTTCTGTCTGCTTGCACATCCTTTGCAAGGTGCTGTTCAAATTGTTAGACTTTCTGACTCTTAAGTTTGTGTCACAGGCTTTTCTGAGAACCAGATTTTAACTTTTTTACATGTTTACTGTTCTCCTACGATGGCCTCCTGTCTGAAGACCCACACACGGACAACCTTTTTCCTTTAGATACAGCTCGGTGTTTACCTGGACAAGTGTATGCCTGTTTGAGCTGTCTCTAGGTTGCTCACTTGAAGTATGCATGCTTGGAGACTGCTTTTGTGTGGCTTCTTCTAGGGTTTCACCAGATGGGCTACGTGGATGTCTCTTCATTCATTGTTTGTGTGCTGTATGGCTTGAGACTGCACTTTGCATGGAAAGCTGCTCTTCTGCCTGCACATCTCGTTCTGATACTCCTGTAACCCTGGTACCTTGCAGCACTGTGTATTATTAATGATCCTCCTACTCCGTACCTGACATGTCGGTTACGTCTGGGTTGTCATTTGATGCCAAGAATTATAGCTTCCCTAACTTCCTTTTAGATTTCTTGGCTTGATTTAGAAGCCCTTAAACTGTTCTCAATACAGCACATACTAGCTGACTGGAAGTGCAGGTGGCCTGATCTATTCCTGGTTTTACAGGATAGGTGTTTCCCATCTGTCCTCCTTGCACACAGGCTGGGCAGTAACTCCAGCCTCCTCATGGATTGTGTCAGTTCTGACTAAGCAGTCACGTGCATCTGTTGGCATTTCCGTAGCTCATCAAGTTCTCTGTCATGTACATTCTGATTTCCAGCCACTGCTTCTGTTTTGGTTAAGGTGTGATGTTCTTCTGTATGGTTTCCTCTTGGCCCTGAAGGTTTCCCTGTTGTCCTACTTAGACTCCTGCTGCTGTCTGTAGGGTCATCTTTCCATATGTCTGCCCATGCACAAGTATTTTAGAGAATGCTGTCCAAGAAGTCCTGGGTCATAATCCTTTGAATAGCAAGCTGGATTCAACCTCCAGGAAATCCTTCCTACAGCTATCTTGCATCAGTGTGTCTGTGCACAGTTTGTCAAATTTCAAGAAGACTCTCACAGTAGTAGAATGATTCAGAAAGTTAGGGGAAGAGTGGGTGGCTGTAGGGTGCCACAGTAAAGAGAAGTGTGACCTAGCTGAGTGTGCTCTTGCTGCACTGTTAAGAAAGGATTAGGTAATTACATGAGGTGACTTGTAAGGAAAATGGTAATTCCATGCTTTCTGAATAGAATGTTCATTTGGTACTTGGACACAAATGTTTTCTGCTTGAAAAAGAAAGAAGAAAATGGCTTTTAAATGAAACAGCATTATTGGCCTGATGCTATCAGTTAATAGGGTTTTCTTTTTCCTCCAAAAATAGTATTTTCTTTAATGTAGAAAGGATCCATGTTTATTTGTGGTGCTGATGTAGTTGTGGGTACTTGAAACACCACTAAAGGTAGTTGACAGTGAAATGTTCCCAAGATGAACGTGTGCAAACCAAATCCCCTCTTACACCTCTTTTTACCTCATGCAAATGTCTGGAATGTGAGCTCTGTCCTTATTGTTGGACAGCACTGTTTTCATGACCTTACTAAGTTATTTTTTTTTGTCACAGAAATAGCTAGGCAAGCAGCACAAATAAAGCTGTTGAGAAAACTCCAGAAGCAGGAACAAGCTCGAGCTGCCAAAGAAGCGAAAAAACAGCAAGGTAAGTACTACTCGTGGAGGTTTGTGCATGCTGGCAGATTATTTTGAAAAGTATTAATGAAAAGTTAGCTGTCTTTTGTCATGTTCTGCTGACACTAATCTTTTTTTGGCTTTTGTTTGTTAGCTATTATGGCCGCTGAAGAAAAGCGAAAGCAAAAGGAGCAGATAAAGATAATGAAGCAGCAGGTAAACTTCATGTGATGGCCAAATAAGCTCCTTAAATGATATTTTGAATAATTGAATTAGGGGTAGTCTAATAGTTTAGTAAATTATGAAGTATACTGAATAAAAAGTGAATGTTTTAGATCTAGTATTCAAGAGCACACAGTGTCTATGATTGGAAACTCTGCAGTTGTTGCAGTGTTGTCAGGACATACCAGTGTGGGCTGTTTTTATTTAGGCCACCCAGCAAATCTAATTGCTTGCCACTGTCAAAAGCAATATGCTACAAAACACTCCTAAAGCACAGTGAGGGCCCTGCCTTGCTTGGGCTCTGTGAAAACAAAGGGTTACATGTGTGCTGTGCCAGGGGTTCTGCCCAGCTGTGGCTTTAGGCTGTGTATCTCAGTATGTCAGGGAAGGAATGTATGTTTTTAATCACACAAGTATTGTTAAATAGTGACAATAATGCTTCCAATAAAACTGCACCAAATGAAGCTGAGTGTCAAGCAGGCTTTTCAAAAAGTGAGTTGTCAGAGAGTGTTCAGTGCTGTATTAACAAGGCCCCCAAATTGTTTGCTGGGTAAAATAGTCTTACGCTGGACTTGCCAACAGTTTAAGGAGCCTGTAAGGTTTGCGTGATGTTTGTGAGACCTCACGAGATCTTTTTGCAGTGGATCTCCATCCACACTGGAGACACTTAAGACCCGCCTGGATCTATTCCTGAGAGACTTGGTCTAGATGATCCTGCTCAGGCAGGGGGGTTGGACTAGATGATCTTCTAGGTCCCTTCCAGCCCCTAATTTCTGTGATTCTGTGATCTCTGTTCTACAGGAACTTCTGCACATCTTTCTCCTCTGTGATTGTGCCTTTTCTGTTACATATTTTAAATTATTTTTTTCTTAGGACTTGGTTTGGTTTTAGTTCTTTTTTGGTAAAGTATACACATCACTTTGTGTTCTCGAGAAAGGAGAATTTTACAGTTATTCATGTTCCAGAGATTCAGACCAGCTCCCAAGAAACCAACGTCTCCCATACAGGTCTGGGCTTTACCCTCCCTGTTAGAAAAGCAGCTTCTGCTGTTCAGGGAAGAGCATCAAGTGCCATTTCAGGCTTCTGATTCAGGCAACCTGGCAGCTTGCAGAACTTTTCCATGCTCTGTGCTTTGCTGCTAAATCTTTATGTGGACTACTCAAAAATTTTACTTCTTAGAAAACACAGAGTGGTGGATATACTTTACACAGCAAGTGCAGCTGAATTTATATTTCCTAATATTTATATTTAATTACAAATATTTCCTAATATTTATATTTCCAATATTTCCTAATGGTCCCTTCCTAGACACTGTGACTCAAGTAGCTTTTTTTTGAGATAATAAAACTTCAAATAGCTAAGAACTTTTTAATACAAGCTTGGGTTATTACTATTTAACAGGCAAGCCCACGCTGTGCAGGAAATGTGCACTAATCCCAAAGTTGGCAATGATTGCCTTTCTAAATCAGTGTAATAAGACCTTATTCAGATTTTAGGAACTAATTCCTGGAAAAGTATAAATTAGAACATGGTTACACAGCATCCGTCTGCGGAGTGTTAGCTGAATCATTTTCTTCTCACCATGATGAAATGCCCAAATGTGTTGTACTGCCCGTGGCTGCTGTTTTGGTTAATTTTTCTTGTTATTTCAGTCTTTGGGATGTATAAAACCCAGTTCCCCAAACTGCATATTAAGGCAACCAGACTCATTACCCATTACCTATGTGCTTTAAAAGTCTGGAGAAAGTGTACTTGACTGTGAACACATTCTGCAGGTTGCATGACGGAGCCTCACACTGACTGATGGGCAAGGCTTTGGTTTTGGCAGCACTCTAATGCTGACAGAACCCCTGCTGCAGCCAGGGCAGGATGGTGCTCTGACAGAGCCCCTGCTGCAGCCAGGGCAGGATGGTGCTCTTGACAGAGCCCCTGCTGCAGCCAGGGCAGGATGGTGCTCTGACAGAGCCCCTGCTGCAGCCACTGCAAACCAAAGTCTTGGTCCCTTGAGGGCCCTCCCAGACATCTCCTGTGCTAGGGAAAATCCCAAACCTGCACTGTTCTGTGGGAACAGTTGACCACAATGAGTGTGAGACTCCATGACAAAAAGTGTATTTGTATAAACTTGGTCACATTTTAGAATGAGAAACTTAACTCTACTTTCTCAATATTGGTTGTTTTGTTGTTGTTTGGGGTTTTTTTGTTGTGTTTGTTTGTTTGTTTTTTAAATAACTTTCCCTTACAGGAAAAAATCAAGCGAATCCAGCAAATCAGAATGGAGAAAGAACTTCGAGCCCAGCAGATTTTAGAAGTAAGGATAATGTCTCAAACACAATCATTGTCTTGCCATTTTAAGGATATTATATTTTGTTATTATGTTATATTTTAATAGTCACACATGCAGTTAGGAATGCAGTTAGATAGAACATCTCTAAGTCCCTGGACTTTGTCTTAAAATACTTGTCTTAAAGCATCTTCTGTTAACAGCCACTCAAATCTTGCAAATGATCCCGAGTTGCCAACTTGCTACACCAATAATCTTGTATTTGCTGAAGTTATCAGCATCACTGTTCCTCTGTTGGAAGGGAAGTTTGCAGTAGCAGGATGCTGAAGCAGTATCACCTTCTGCTCTTTCTGAAGTGCAGGGGATGTAAAAGAATGTTTATGTCTGTGCTAGAATGTGCTGGAACAGTGTCCTTGTTTTCCAGTAGACCAGGAAAGAGAGAGCGCTAGTTTTCAAGTCATCATTCATGGAAAAATGAATGGTAATCTCTTTGCCATTTATAGAATTTCTGTGTGTAATTTACTTTCTCCCTTAAAATAGCCAGGTGCACCAATTTTGAGTGAGTTTAAGTTCTGTCTTAAGTTTTAAAAAGTAAATGAATGATGAACTGATTGATTATGAAAGCTGCACTGGGGAAGAAACCTGTTGCAGTGCAGATGATGCATGATGATGTTTTTAACTTCTAGAGGCACTTAACTTTATTTCTAGTCATTCTTTTTTTGAGTTGTGATGGTACTGTAGTGTGACGTGTTTCGCATGCACAGGCAAAAAAGAAAAAGAAGGAAGAAGCAGCAAATGCCAAATTACTGGAGGCTGAAAAACGAATAAAGGTGAGTTTAGAGGAAGGTCAAAATCGAAGAACCATGTTACTGTGCATAATACATGTTGGTGTATAAAGCAGTAAACTGGGAATGATATGGATGGGTGATGGTACGTACATAGAGGTGACACATGGGTGTGAATAACACGGGTACACATATTTCTGTAAACACCTGAAGCACACAGAGGTTTGTTTACATGTGGTGCACACGGACATACAGACTTTCAGACACACACACAACATGCAGGCAGTCATTTTTGGTGTGCCCTTGCCATGAGTTTTGCTTAGACGAGGCCTGGTTTGAATAATTTCAGATGGTCACACCACAGCATTATTCACAATACTCTTTTAAGCACACACTGATCAGTTTAGGGGATGGGCTCCAGGGGTGCTCTTCCAGTGTGGCAGAAATGTGCAGCTTGCTCAGCAAATTGTGATCAATGTTTGAGATGGTTTTGTTCTTTTGTTTAAGGAAAAAGAGATGCAAAGGCAGCAAGCTGTTCTTCTGAAGCACCAGGTGGGTGTACATCCGTGTACCTGAGCAGACAGACAGAAAGCCAATTGTGAACTGCTGCTTGAGCTGTATGGTGGGGGGTGGGGAATCTTCAAAATACTCCCTTTTTAAATTTCTGGGTTTGATTCCTGCACAAATTTTCTTTCACCTTATGATTTGTTGCTTTGCTTTGGTATTGGGGTCTTTTGTGGGATTATAAAGTGGTTTTATGACTTTGTGATTTCTGTTTCATAATGTTGTGCCAACTCTTTCTACCAGGAGTTGGAGAGGCATAGACTAGATATGGTATGGGTATGTTTATTTTTGTACATCTAACACCGCATTGTGATTTGGTTGTGATATGGTTGTCATAGCAATGCATAAAATGTAGCACTGGCTGCTGTCATATTACATACTGCTGCATGGCTTTACAGCACAGTGCATTGCATACATCTGCTTGTCTTGTCTGTTAGGGGAAAGAACTTGACATGTCTTGAACATGTGTATAAATTGAACATGACAATAAATAAATGGGATTTTTAATCAGAAACCTATTTTGCTGATGTCCCAGTAGAAATTGGACTGCTATATAAAATCGGAGGTTAATTAATGCTAAATTGATAGGTAGTCACCTGAATAATTTTTGCAAACTGTGTCCCATTCACTGGGAGTTAAACCAGACATTTAAAAATACAGTTTGAATTACCCTATTTTAGAAGTCAGAATTCTGTCTTTCCTGTTTGTAAGGCACAGAGGAAAGGAGCTTGCAGGCAGTGGTAAATACATAACATTATCTGTGTACAACGAAACGTTAGTGTTGTCCTAGATGATAAAATTCCCATAGCCTTTACTGGGGCCAAGATGAACTTCGTGGCTTTTTTAGCAAACCCCTCCCGTATTTAATGCTCTAGAATGCAGCAACTTAATGCATTTGAAGTTACTGACACAATTTATTGAGGGACAGGCATCAGTAAAGCATCCGTGTCAGTATGTATACATGCCACCACTAGCTTGATTAAAACAATCCAGAGATGAGAAAATCATATTAATTTGTTTTTTGGTTACAAAAGCGATAATATTTGCCATGTTTGAAAATGTCCACTTTAAAATTTCTGCTGAATTGGCTACTGAAGAAGTAAATTGCAAGTTCCGTAATAGCAGATGTAAGGTAACTGACCTGTTCCAGCCAACCATTATGCTTTTTGTTCTGCCAGCTTATGAAGGAGCATCACAACTGACCATAAGTAAATCTGTATGCTTCTTTTTTACACTGTCTCCATGTTCATTGCTTTACCTTTTTGCTTTTGATTGTTCTTGTATTTGCTTTCTAAACCTGAACTAAAACATGCACAGACTTGGCCATTCTTGTCCTATATTTAGTATTTACTGTGACTTGTCTATTAATGCTAAATTTGTTACTCAGCTTTTTTATCCATTTGAAAATCTGGATGAGTTGTGTTCTAATCTTACCTGCTTCAATAGGAACGAGAAAGGAGACGACAGCACATGATGCTGATGAAAGCCATGGAAGCACGTAAGAAAGCAGAAGTGAGTATTAACCTCTGAACGTTCCAGGTTTTCATGGTTTTGTTCTGTAGTGATCTGCAGGAGAGCAGAGTCTGTACTTGTGTGGACATTTTTTTTGGTATACGTGGCAGTGTCAGGACAAGAAGCAACAGGCACAAATCAAAACAGAGGAAATTCTGTTTAAACTTATGAAAATGGTTCTTCCTTTGAGGGTGACAGTTGAGCACTGGCAGAGGTTGCCCAGGGAGATTGCAGAGTTGCAGTCTGCTGTGGCTGATACTGGTGCTGGGGACAGGGGACCAGATATCTCAAGACATCCTTTCCAGCCCTGGTGATTCTGACCAAGAAGCCAGTAACTGAATAGTCACTTCTGAGTCCTTAGTACTTCCTGAAGAGAAACTTCCATTGTCTCTTCTTCGTGTTGTTCATGTGTATAAAAAGACTAAGACTTCACCATATTGACTTGTCAGACTTGCTGAACAGGTTTTCTCAATAGTTATCTAGGGTAAAATTTCATGTCTTATTCCAGTGCAGCCTTCTTAGAACTTTTGGATTTTTCTAGACAATTTTAGACTGAAAATAAGCAAATGTGATTATTTATATCTGATTAATTTTATCTTCTCCTTCAGTAGAAAGCAGTGCTGCACTACAGAAAATAGATACTGCTTTTCTTGTTTTGTTTGACTAAAAATGTCAGAAATTCTGAACTAAGAGAGAAGCATAATGTCCTAAATGCATGTGCTATTTTGTGTGCAAACATTTTGTCTACCTCTGAACCTAGTTATTTAACTTATTTTCTTTTTTGAACACAGTGACCTCAACCACTAAAAATCTGGTTGATTTCCCTTTCCAAATGTCAATTCATTTGATGCAGATCATCTAAATATCTAGATTTTCTATTCTCTTTCATTTCTGAAAATAAGACTATTTCCAAAATAGCTGCTCTTTCCATATGATGAGTGCTGCTTATTCTGGTGACTGCTGTCATTTATATAAGTGTAGTATATCACAGAAGGACCTAGTAACACATTCTGTGCTATTACATTGGGTGTTTGTTAGGCTACTGAATGAAACTATTCCTTTTAAAGTACAGCAAAATGAAAATGTTTTTTATAACTCAAATGATCACTTTGCTTACAAGTTAAGGAACTCTGGATACTTGAAGGGGGAAACATACTCAAGAAATGCTGGTAGTCTGTGTGGGCACAGCCAACTCAAATGTGTCAAAATATATATAGTCAACTAATCGGACCTTGGAAACTTCTTTAGCTTTGTTGGTTTGAAATAATACAGTATTTTTATGTTGCATTATAGATGGGTAAAAAATAATTCTCTAAAACAAGTACATGACAGAATAGCATTGATGATGAAACCAGAGCTGTACAGTATGATTGATGCAACTTTTATTAGGCCAAGATAAACTAATTTGCATCTTAATTAATCCCAAAGCTGTCTTCACTTTTACTCTGTTGTTATCTTAAGGGGGACTATCAATGCTAAAATATAATTGCTAACCTTTATTATTTCTATCTATTTCTCTATATCCTGAGACTTACATAAGTAACATACAGATAGCTGAGACTGAAGTGAATTAACCATTGTTATCTGTGTACATTAGGTAAGTGCAGATGGTGCTGCTCTAGGGTGGATTCCCTGGAGGGCAGAGAGGTCTTACAGGGAGATCCAGACTGTAGAGCTGGGCAGTCAGTCTTAGATTTACTCACAAATTCCTTTTTTTCTTTTTTTCTATTTCTGTAGTTTTCCCCATCCCTTTTCTTGCATACAGGTTCCTTAATTGCTGTGGTAGTTACTAAGATTACATGAAGCAGTGCTTTTCAATTTCTTAGATTGTGCCATTGTAATTCTAATATGTGTGTTTGATTTTTTGCCCTTTTAAATCTGTTTAAGGAAAAAGAGAGACTAAAGCAAGAGAAACGTGATGAGAAACGATTAAATAAAGAACGTAAGTTGGAGCAGCGAAGACTGGAATTAGAAATGGCAAAGGAGCTAAAGAAGCCCAATGAAGACATGTGCTTAGCAGACCAGAAGGTAATCATAATAATCTTGCTTATTTTCCTGCCTCTTTTTTCTATATTTTGCCATTCTGACAGGAACATGGTTTTCTTCCTTGCAGCCACTCCCAAAGCATTCAAGTTTTGGTCTAGCTAATGAGAACTATTTGAAGCATATACAGGATACTAGAGACACTGAAGTAGCATATGTTCAGTTAATGAAAAGCACTGCATTTAAAAGTGGCCTCCTTCCCAAAAAGCACTTGCATGATTGCTTCAAAAAAATTGATTACTCTGAGCTGTGTTTACAGCAGGAATGTGCATCATGTGTCACTACATAGGGATTTTCTCAAATGTGCAACTATCCTTAGCTGTTACTCAAAAAAATTACTCTTCCAGTCTTCTGTGTTCTGAGTTCCTGCCTTTCAGGACTTGACATACTTCAGGTTCAAGCCCTCTCTGTTCCAGTGAATTTCCCTCCCTGTGTTCCCCACATATTTTCACACCACCTTTTATTGTATTCTGGCTCAGAAAAGAGCCCAAGAATGTCTCCTGGCCAAAATGTAAGTATTTCTTAGTCTCTTGCCACCTAAAATATGTCAAAAAGTAAACATACTCCAGCTTTAAATTAAGTTTGCTGTTTGGGATGTGGGGGGGCAGCTTCTCTAGTTTGCCTTCTTGCGTTGTCATGCTGTAGGTCATCTGGAGGCACCAGCCCATTTCCCAAGCTGGTATCAAAAAAGTTCTCTTTTGAAAGATGCCACTGAATCGTTCATAATTTTTCTTTTCAGCCCTTGCCAGAGCTGCCTCGTATCCCAGGCCTTGTCCTCGATGGAAGCACGTTCTCAGACTGCCTCATGGTGGTGCAGTTCCTGCGTAACTTCGGGAAAGTTCTGGGTTTTGATGTCAGTGTGGATGTCCCTTCCCTCAGTGTGCTTCAAGAGGGTTTGCTAAACTTAGGGGACAGCATGGGAGAAGTACAAGACTTGCTTGTAAAGCTTGTCTCTGCAGCTGTTTGTGATCCTGGACTTGTTACAGGATACAAGGTAACATGAAAAAAAAAAATAAAATCCCTCATGAACACCCTTATATTTATGAATATAGTCATCACAGTGGGTCTTTGACACCTCTCTGATTTGGATTGCCATTCTCTCTCCTAATCCTCTTTGGTGTAACTGTTTGGATGTGACTTTCTGGGCCCGTCAGCCTTCTCTCCTTCCAGAAGTGCTGTATTTCTGGGCTGTATTTCTGGGAATTTTCCCTACTCTCCCTCAGTTTTATTTGAAGGCTGTGCAGGGCACTATCACATCCGTGGCCATCTGTTTTATCTCCTTTTTCCCCTTTCATTCTTGCCCCCAGTGTTATACTCTAAGTGAATCTTGCTACCTCTTTCTTCAAAGCCCACTCTCTTCCTCACTTCATCAAAACTCTGTTTCATTCATGATTCTCTTTCTTGTTACCCTGTGTTTCAGGCCAACATAGCTCTTTTCTGCTCTAGAACTCCACATAGCATGATTGTACTTCATCAGGTTCCACTTGGATCATGTCTTTTTTAATTTAGACTATTTCATTAATGGTAGTATCTCTGCTCTTTAAAAGTTAGAGATGAAGATGTAATTTGTTACTTTATTCAAGATTTACATTTGCATACTATTCAGGACTATTGAAGTCCTTACATAAAAATGCAAATAAATCCACCCCATTGTTTTATAAAAAGGAATATAGCCATCAGAGGAAAATAATACTTTAAATGTGATTGTTTGAAATGTCTTTATTGTTCTTAGGCTAAAACTATTCTTGGAGAACACTTACTGAATGTTGGCATCAATCGAGATAATGTGTCTGAGATCCTGCAGATATTTATGGAGGCTCACTGTGGGCAAACTGAGCTGACAGAGAGCTTGAAGACAAAAGCTTTTCAGGCACATACTCCAGCTCAGAAAGCATCAGTGTTGGCTTTTCTTGTCAATGAGCTAGCGTGCAGCAAAAGTGTAGTAAGGTAAGATTTTTCCCAAATCAGAATTATGAAAATGTTAACATTCAAAAACACTGTACTCACTCTGTGAGGTTTCGTGATGTTCTCCTAATGAAAGCTGAAATTTTCCATGTTCCTGCTTCTGACATTTGTGTACTTCTGATATGGTGGAAGAGTAGAACTCTTCTGTGTTCCATCTGTAAGTTGCTTTTGGTTTGTTGTTTGTTTTTTTTTTTAAAGCTGGTACCAAAATTTCTCCACCTATTTTCAGAGTAAAAGATGAGGTTGATAACACAGAAATTTGCTGGGTGTTGTAGGGAATAATTTAGAAGTGTTGGAGAAGGTTTCTGCTATACTCTTGTTTTCCCTTTTCCTTTTTTTAAGTCTTCCGTTGTGCACACATGTGAAGCAGGCTGAGGTGTCAAGGCTGATGTGTTATGGCAGCAATTCAAGAAAGTATAAACTTGGTTTGTGGCCAGTGATGCATAACATTCCTAATTCAAACAGCCTCTACATTAAACAGTATTTTAAAAGTGGGGAGATGCCAGCCTTTGGACACCTGCACTCTGCATACGTCCTGACTGCCCAAGTCTTCTGCACCTGCTTGAGGGCTGTCTTGTTTCCTGGTGGTTTCTGCTGCTTTTGCTGTAAATAAAGACTGCCTGACATGAGTACAGAGGTGCATTCCTTTGGCATTCCTAGTATTGGATTTTCCTAGCTTTAAATATATTTATTTTGATTTTTAAACAGTTCTTCAAGATGGTTCTTTGAGACAAAGTATCTGTACAGATCTGTCTTGTCAGAAAAAGAAATGTAAGTTCACAGTTAATGGATTCTTTTGTCTTTGACAGTGAAATCGATAAAAACATTGATTATATGTCAAACCTAAGGAGAGATAAATGGATGGTTGAAGGCAAACTTCGGAAGTAAGTTTTGTGTCCTTAAATATTACAACATACTGCTTTTTTGCATTTGCTCAGTTATAGCTGCAATGTCTATGCTGCAATTGGTTCTAAGGACAAAATTAGCTGAT